>JAWWLR010000054.1:92143498-92155405 GCA_035041075.1 Acraspis erinacei | reverse complement strand
AGTAACCGAAGAAAGAAGAATTTTCATATTTTACGAGTTTCGGTTCAAATTACGTCACTTGACATGTGTTCTAAATAGCTATGGAAATTAGCCGAATTTACCTGACAATCAGTTATATTTTACTAATTCAAATTTAAAGAGTGCTTATTTAAAATAAATCTTGTAAATATTTGTAAAGTTTACATATTTATTGTCATTTAGGGAATTATTTAATGACCTATTTGTGAATTTAAAACGCTGCTGATTATATTATAAAGTTTTTTTGTTGTACTTTGATAATAAAACCATAAAAGACGAAAAAAGTCCAAAGTAAATTATTTGTATATGAAAATTTTGTTTGAAAAAAAGAGAGAAGGAAGGGAATTTGGTTGGCTGCCTTCTCATTTTTTCTTTCCTCTTTTTTTTTTTTTTTTTTTTTTCAAAGGGAGACGTTCTTTCTCTTTTATTTTTCAGGGAAGAAGAGCAATTTTTTTCGGATTGCAATGGGAACATTTTATGCCGATTGTCCAAATTTGGTGTTTGGATGATTCTTGATTTTATTTTCAGGAATTCTTCTCATTATCTGGATTAGTGGACCTTAATTAGAATTTTTTATTTTATTTTAATCTCATTCAAGATTCTTCAATTTTAATTTAGCTCATTTGGATTGTAGGTGGTTTCTACTTCAGGATTTTTATAATTGGTTTGCCCTTTGACCCTCACAACATTCTTGACTGTCAAGGAGAGAGCATTGTGGCGGTGTTACTGTTCCTGTTGGCTTGAATTTTAATTTTAAATTTTATGCCGATTGTCCAAATTTGGTGTTTGGGTGATTCTTGATTTTATTTTCAGGAATTCTTCTCATTATCTTGATTATTGGACAGAAAAAAGTCGCTATCGGATAGTTGAAACCTCCAAATGTGTTTCAGTTTAACATAAAAATATTTTTACGCCTAACAACTCAAAAAGATAGTAGGTACTTGGCATGAATATCTGCATGTTAGGTGGGACAATCTTACCCTTTAAACATCTACAGTTAAACATCCATTTTTCTCCGTGTAGTAGACCCAGGATCTACCTTTGGAGACCGCTGACTTAGGGCTACATCTGGCTTGTCTGCATTTAGACAATCACTTCTCTTTGCTCACTTCAAAGAGCTTGGATATCGATTACTCTCGTAAAGTATAATGGGTATTAAAGATTGCAAATGAGAAACGTACGTCCAAGACGGTCACCCATCCGAGTGTTGGCCACGTTAGAAAGGACCTAACGTCTGCGAGTCACCCGATTCGAAATTCGCTGCAAAGCTAAGGTTGTGGGTGAGGATTTTGAGTTTAGTAATTTTGATGTGGGTCAGAGTTTTGATGTTGGTGATGTAGGAAAGTTCTGAGTGGGTCAAAAGTTTCTTTTTAGTGCTGCAGGTAATTTGGCTGCAGCTAATCTTGATTTACACAATATTGTTGTTGCATTTGATCATAATTTCGATATCTTACAAGGTTTGGATATCGGAAAGGAATTTTGTGTGAAGGAACGGGATGTTGGCCTTCTTCATGCACAATTTCCGGTGTAATACGATCCCTCCAAAATGGATCAAGTACAACTCCCTGAAAAGATTGATTATTTTCTTTAAAAATCATAAAGAATACGCCAGCAAAATAAATATAGGGTGTTGTAGCACGGTATTCCACGAGAGAGGCTGGACTTGGAACATTATTTGCACCGAGCATAGGCTTTATGTGACAAACGTTGTTCGTTTGCGGATCAACCAACACCGTAAATTCCATTTCATCATAATTAATATACCATGTATGTTTGTCAGGATCCAGAAGTCTTGGATCACCTATAAAATAAAACAAAGGTTTGTGATTTAAAAAAGATTAAAAATCAATCTTTCGAAGCTTTTAAGAGATGTTTCAATCCAAAATTCGAAAGCTTTTTTAGTGTGAGATATGGCGAATTGTAATCGGATACAAAAAACTTAAGCAAACTGGAAATTTGAGAAACCATAACTATGTTTGAAAAATTAGGTAGTTTCACATTCCAAGTATTCGTAGTTGATGGTACTAGCGCGAGTACTAGTAACAGGCACTGTTGACTTTGGAAGTTTAAAAAAAGTCGAAGAATTTCTCGAATTTTGCAGCTCGACTTCAACTAATGGCATGACCTAGGAAAGTTGTAGCAAAAATCTAAAATCTATAGAAATAATCTTTCAAATCCTGTCATTAATTTCTGCTAATTTGACATGATTTTTTTCGAAGCATTTTTTATTTTAACTTCAGTGAGCTTCTGCAGCGAAGCTGGCCGGCACACAGTGGGAAAAAATGACTTTTTTGGTTAAAAATTTATACGAGAGTAATCGAGCCTGATTTTTTAAGAAGGTTTTCCATTTTTTTATAAAAAACAAATAAGACGAAAAAAATGGCCATTCTTTCTATTTGGCGTTCCCGGTGCTCGTCAATAGCAGGAAAATGGTTGAAATCACCTAAATTGCATTAAGTAACATTAGTTAAACATATTTCAATATTATACATTAAGCAACAATTTTTTGGATAAACAAATTATTTGTTGAAAATAAGTTTTCTACGATTTTCCATATAATTATACGTTTTTTCAAGAAATGTTGCAAGAAATTTGAATGGAAACAATATTATATCTAAAAAATTTCTCTTAAGGTTATAATTGTTTATATTATAAACAAATTTAATGAACAATAATGCATCGTTTATTGAATTTTGTTAAAGAAAACAAAAAAATGTGTTAAATAATTTTTAATCTTGCGGCAATTATCAATAAGTTCCCAATTCAAAATACTGACATCGAATGAAATATTTTTTCCATGGAAGGATGCCCGAATAATGCATTTGTTTATTAATTTTTGTTTTAATATAAAGTTTATAAACCAATTATGAATTTTGCTGAAATCCTCATGTAGTTCCCAACTGAAAATACTGGCATTAAAACAACCGAATTTTTCTGCCGCCAAATGCCCGAATAATGCATTTTTTTTTTAATCATAATATTATTCAAGAAATTATAAATTTTGAAAAAAAATATCATAAAGGTTCCTCATTACTGCATTTGTTCATTAAATTAGTTTATAATATAAGCCATTCAAATTTCTTGCAATATAACTTGAATAAACATATAATTATGGAAAATCATAGAAAACATTTTTTCAACAAACAAGTTGTTTACAACATTTTTTTACTTACTGTATAATATTGGAACAACTTTAACTGATGTTACTCGATGCAAATTAGTTAATTTCAACCATTTTACTGTTGTTGATGAGCTCCGGGAATTTCAAATAGAAAAATGGCCTTTTTTCGTCTTATTTGTTTATTTATAAAGAATTGAAAACCTAATTCAAAAATCTGGACAAATCTTTTAGAAATCAAATTTTTTGTATTCTAATCGGTCAATATTAGTGAGATGTACGTTATTCTGAACCAAAAAAATCATTTTTCTCCCACTGTGCATCAGTGATGCTTATCGACTGAAACTCGACGGAAAAACGCTTGGAAATTTGTTGTCATATATTGGGGATTTGTGAAGATTCTTGAGGTTTTGTGGGCTTAAAGTGAAGCTAAGATATCAAATATTGTCCTATATCAATTTAAGATTTCTAAACGTTTTAAAACGTCTAAAAGTCGTTATTGATTTTTAGTATTGCTCGCGCGAGCCAGAATTTCCTACTACTGCAACTACTGCTATTAGTTGGTCGTGCGAAGACTTCATTTCAACTACTTAAATAACTTACACAAAATAATAAATTTATTCAATACTATTTGCAAAATTCGATTTCCAAATTATCCAATTATATTCTAGGTATAGCAAAAACTTTATTTACCAAATCTATAATGATCCTTCGGTTTAGGTGGAAGTTTAGCACCCAAAAGTGAACGTCTGATCTTATTGTCTTGTCCAAGTTTTTCTGTTACATATACCACAATTTTTATTTCATGTCCCTTGTGTTCGGTGTAAACGGCTAGGACTGCAAAGTCGTGGAGTTTTCGAGAAAAAAACGTTGGAATATTTATACCATATTCATCACCTGCAACGGTACAGCTGAGCATTCTCAAGTGATTCTTATTTATTGATACTTCCACCGAAATATCCTTTCCGTACATCCTGAAATGCACAATTTCTGTATTAGGTTCAGGAGGCCTTTTAAAAAAAGGCAATCGACTACTTGTGGATTTCAAACGAGGGAATTTACTTCCAGATGGACCTTCTCCGGAAGGTTCCGGCGAAGAATTTAATTCTGTAAAAAAAAAGAGATTAATGTCATTTATAAAATATTTAGAGAGACCTAATCCATAAGGTTTCTTTAAACCTGTATAACTTATATCCTAATTGAGACATTTAAGAGTTAAAAATGTCATTTTTCTGCAAAAATTGAAAAATGATTTTCTGAATAATGTCACACTTATTTTTTGTTGCTTATGTGTGGAAGACATGTAAGGTTTAGCGGACTAAAAAGCATTTCTTAACAGGTGAATCTTTATTCATAAAAAATGGTTTATACCATTTAATATTGATAGAAACCCTTTTTAAATCCTTTTTATATTAGTAGACACATTTTTAAAGTTATGAATAGAAAGAAGAATGTGGAATGTGTCCAGTTTTCTGCGGCCTGAACCATTTTTAAGGCTTTTCTCGTAATTGATCAGAAATAAAACAAAGGAACTACAGGTATTTTTAACAACTTTTTTAGATTGCAAACTTTTATGTTAAACTTTTTTTTTCGTTTTTTCTTATTGAAAGAAGAAAATTAGATTTTATGAGAAAAAACATTCTCTGGGCAGTAGAAGTTTTTTAGTCCGCATAAAACGCACATGATGTCTTCCTGCAAGAAGACAGGCAAAAAATATTTTTAAAAATTTCAATCAGAAAAATTTTAAAATTTATTTAGAATTGATCACTGCAAATTATTAATTACACGACTTTTTATAAAATACAAATCATTCATTAGCTTTAAAATGTGTTTATTCTCCTAGAACTAGTAATTGTTCAAACAATTAATTATTTATTATAATAATCACTTATAAGAATTCTAGATAGTTGCCATTTTTTCTAAAATTTTCTACTTTTTAACCACTTTAAATTCTTATGAGCTAACAATTAATTAAGTTTACGAAAACTGTTTAAGCTCTTTATTTTTCTTTTTATGTATTAATTTCCTCTTTGAAAAGTATCAGAAGGTGGGTTTTTTTTCGGAAATATCCTTCTTTTTGTCAACTTTACACTTATTGTGATATGAAAATTAATCAAATTTAAGAGAGAAAAAAACTATTTTTTATAACCACCTTTAACTATAGTCATGATACATATTTTCGTTTTTTTTAATTTCCAGTTTTTTGCAACTTTTCATTTCGTGAGGTAATGAGTGGTGAAAGTTAAGAAACATAATTGGTTCAACAATTTATTATTTATTATAAATATCCTCTCTTAGATAATTGCCAGAAATTTGCAATTTTTTCTGAATTTTTAAACTTTGCTTTTGCTTTTTAGTTATGAACAAATAATAAATAAACAGTTCAGATAATTATTTAAAACGAATTTTCTTTTCTTGAATACGTATCTTGGAAATAAAACAGACATTTGAAATATTTTTCAAGTTTTCTCTATGGATCATATTATAAATGTAATTTTTCCTTGAAATAGTTGTTGTGATCTATAAAGTCAAAGAAAAGCTAAAAAATTAAACAATTGTTTTCGTAAATTATATTAATTATTATTTTATTAAGTAATAAGAGGACAGAAAGATAAACATTTCAGAAAAAACTGCAACTATCTGTCATAATTATAGTTCATGTAGTAGAAGAGATTTAAAAACAATAATTATTGGATTAAACAATTATGCTTGTTAAATTACATTAATTATTATCTTGCTCCAAGTATCGTGTTAAAAAAGGGGAAAATGGAAGAAAACGAACCTAGAATTAATATCGAAGAAGATAGTCATAAAATATAGAAGTTTGGTTAAAAATACAAATAGACAGATTATTATTAATATTAATAGCCTGTACAAATAGCCAAAGTTTTATAAAATTTTTGAAATGATATAAAACTTAATAAAAAATTTAAAAATTTTGAAATTTAAAACTTAAAAAAAATTTAACGTGTTAAAATTCTCAAATTTTAATCTTTAAAAATGTTCAAGATTTTATAAAATTTCAGAAATATCCCATTTTTCCTTGTAATTAGGAATGTAATCATAATTTTTCAAAATTTTTCAAAGAACAGCGTATGCTCCAAGGGGGTCGGCACTTTTTACGATTTACGTTTCAGTATGTTTACAAAGATCCTGAAAATTTTTTTAAATAAGAAATTTACCATAAAGTTGCAAACAATTTTTAAATTCATATTAATATAAAATTAATCTTTTCGAAATAGAAAATTGTTCAAAGCTTTATAAAATTTGGAAAACAAGCAATTTTTCATGAATTAAAAGAAATTTGGTAATCCGCAGAAAATGGATAAATTGGAGAACAATTTAAAAATTGAAAAGCACTACTTTAGCCCTGTTTCAAAGGCATCAGCAAGGACTGAATTAATAGATTTTATGTTTAAAGAAAACCTATCACTACTCAGTTGCTTTCAATATTTAAACAATGTTAGTTATAATTTTTATTTTTTTTATAATTTTCAAAATTAATTTTTCTTATCTCTCACACATATACCTTTTCATTTCTTAACCAAATTTCTTCTAGTTATTTATTTATTCTAAATGACGCCAAATATGGTAAAACTCTGATATGTTAAATTTTAGGTTAAGCTTGTTAATTTTACATACATATTCATTTATTATTATAATAGGCTCACTTACCCGAAAAATTAATAAAAATTGCAGTTGTGAAGAGTACGGATCCTATTAGTGTCTTCATTTTTCCAGTTTTTCTAGACGGTTTTTGCAAGTGGTGTTTAAGAAATATGAAACATTTTCACTGTTACATAAACTAAACACTCTCCGATTACTTAATCCTATGATAAGAGGAAAATTCTTCAAACCTATAACGATTGCGAACGTGGTAATAAAATATGTGGCATAGATAATGAAATACAATCCAAGATAGCTCAATGCGAGAAGCACACAAAAAAATCACGGAAAAGAATGTCCTCTGATTTGCAGAAAGTTTTGTTTAAATTCTAATAACTCGTTTGAAGTGAATGTTTCATACCAAGAAAATCTACTTGACAATTTGTGAAATTGATGGTACTAAGAAAAAATTGGGCCTAGGTGAGGCATTTCGTAAAAATTGGGTGGTTGGGAAGGACGAGAGGTTGATGGAGGAGTACTCCAGGTTATGTAGAAGAACTCAGGCTTAGTATATTTGTACACTGTCTGATTACTTAACCTTGTGATAAGACGAGAAACGTTCAGACGCATTATAACTGAGAATGTAGCACGTATCTTGAAATTTTTTTTCACTAATAAGATATACGGGTCGATGAAGAAAACTTTTCTTATGTTTAGAATTTTCTAATGATATTTTACCATAGAAAAAATTCAATTCCTTGATATGGAATTACGGTAAACGCCCCACAGTAGATAGAGAAACAATTCAAGATTGTTTAGCTACATCAGTTTGCGAAAATTAGCAAAGGTTTGCGTATTAAAAATTTGTATTAGACCATGATAAGGGTATGATTTGGACACCTTCATCTATCAATAGATTAAATTTTCTTTCTTGCGCTTCGCGCTCGATCTTGAATTTATCGCACGCTCGATTTCGTCTTTACCTCGCGCTATGCGCTCGGTCATTGTCTCTTTCCCAAATTTGTGCGCAAAGTGTATAAAAAAGTGTTCAAAATGATACCCAAATCAATATAATTTTAATATGCAACAAAAATGATACCGAATTCAAGAGCATTTTGATCGGCCGGAGTGGATGATCGACTTTTGAGATCATACACGGAGAAAAATGGATGATCAAAGTTAGATGGTCTAAATTTAGAGAGCCAATCAGTCCTTCTATATGGTCGAACGATCCATACATATGGTCGAACTATCCATCCATATGGTCGCATTAGCCATCTTCGAGGGCTGTCCTAAAGGTACCCTATAATTTGGCTTATCGAAACATCTAGATGGACAAAGTGACCTTCCATTTTTGTCCGTGTAATGATCTAATTCGGGATCATGTATAAAGTCAAACCAAGATACAAGGCGTTCTTAGAGTACTTTAGCTAATGCGCAAGCTTTTTATGGGTTTTGATCATGCAGTGTTATGTTCAACAATTTTATATTAAATGTATACACTTATTTATTTACCTCAGCCTGTGATTGCTTGTTTAATATTGCAAAATGAATTACAAATTGTATTTACCATGATTGTTTTAATATTTGTTTCTCATTTTGCATTAAATTTTAATCATAGCTGCGCTTAAACATGTACCATATGAGTAAACTCATATCATTAAATTTTTTAATATGCATCGATATTAAAATATTCGTATTTTTCTAGTCTTTTCAAAATATTTTTTATTTTTTTATTTTTATTTAAGTTTTTTACGAATAAAAAAATCTATTCATTCTGTCTCGAAATTATTCATAGAACGTTTGTACATCCGTTTTGGGTAAGCAAATTTTGTCTATTAATTTTTTTCATAAATGTGCCGTTTTCCAAGAAATTTAAATTTTTTATTTTCTATTTTTAATATTAATTTTTACGACTAAAACCAAAAAGTGCGCCCCAGAGCAAAAAATTATTCAGGAAATATTTGTATTATTTTTTATTCGATCAATATTTGAATGTTCGATTTTTCAAGAAAAATCAAAACATTTTTATGAAAATCAGTTTCTGATAGTCAGTTTTTAGAGAATATAATAACTCATTATTATGTTGTGTGCGATCAACATTTGAATTTTTCAGTTTTGAAGAAAATTAAAAGTGTTGTCATGATAATTTTGTATGGTCTAGCAAAAGTAACGTTTTTCTTCTGTTGACTTTTTGCCATATGACGCTTTATTCGGCGTGAAATGTTCATTTTCGGTTGTTTTTTGATTTTGAAAATGCTACGACTTTGATCATTTTTCTCGTATAAAAATAATTCATTAGTATAAATTATTTTTGATCCCTGAAATTATGTACCAAATTTAAATCTCACTAATTTGATACAAAAGCTCTCTGATACATCGAAAAGTCTGAATATTTTCATTGCTATATACTTTCACAGAAAACAAGTTCGTCTGTCTTGCAGCATGATTTGTTTAAATTCTGATAACGAATTCGATGTGAAGTCTGCATTGAGCCAAGAAAATCTCCTTGACAACAAATATGCAAACTTTACATTCTTATAAGTTGTGAAATTCATGGTTTATAAAAACTGTCTTTTTTTCGTTAGCAATCTGAAACTATGAAAGGAATGGTTTCTCAATTTATAGAAACTAAATTTTCATAAATTTAAGAAAATAGAATATCTTCGCACAATCTAGGAAGTTGTCTAAAATAAAAATACTGCTCTTTATTCTATGTTATGTTTTGTCAATTAGTAAAGTAATCTGCTATTCCGAAGAAACAGTTAATAATATTCTTTCTCCGTGTTGGAATCTGTTTTTCTCACTAACAAAAAGTTTGACCTAGGTAATGCTTTTCTTAACAATTTAGTGAAGGAGTGGGCGGAAGATAGCCAAAATAGTATACCAGGTAAAGTGAAACAAACCCTGGTATACTATATTAAAAACTGTCTGATTACTTAACCTTATGATAAGACAAGAAACCTTTTGAGGCTTTATAACTGAGAAAGTAGCAGTTCCCCTGGAATCTGTTTTTTACAAATAAGATAGTCGTGTCAGTGGAAAAAAAATTTTCTATGTTTAGACTTTTGTAGTAATGTGATCTATAGAAAAAATTTCAGAATCCTAGGTTTATAGTAAGAAAAACCACACTACAGTAGATAGGAACAAATTCAAGAGCGTTCATCTACATCAGTTCGCAAAAACTAGGAAAGTGTTTTGTATTAAAATAAAGTTTACATAATCAATTCATTATTTCTATAGAAATAATATATAAAAAAGTTAATCAATGATGTGTATTAAACGTTTTCCAATAGACAGTAGTCAATAGTAAACAGTCAATCAATAGACAATGTTTTCTGGTATTGCTCTTGTACATGATAGAATATTTAATTCTTGATCATTGCAATTTATCATTATGTCTCTAAAATTAAAATAATTTTGAATTATAATTTTTTCACCTTTTTAACCTTCAAACCATTTAATCTAAATTTTGTTTAAAGAAAAAGGCTAAATTTCTATATACATTTATTTTAAAAATGATATATTTTCCTAGTGAATCCATAAAACAAATCAAATTTCTGGCCTTCCAAATATCTACCAATTTAAACGTTTTTAGATCATTACTGACAAAAACTAGAATTTAGAAACTTTACAAAACAAAATGAATAAACAAGCGCGAACTCTAGTCTGAAAAAACTGCGATACCATCCCCGAGATATCAATTTTCACAATGAAATTTTTCGGTAATTTTCCCCAATTTACTATTGATTATCATCTTTAGGAAAATGTAATGTACAGCAAAAAGTCCTGATATAATTTTAAATAATAAAGCACGAGCTCTTTGTATCATCAGTTGAAAAGTATAATTAAAGAAAAGATAAAATAGTTTTTTCGATTCAGTAATAAAAGGTAAGCTCTCAGATAAAAATTAATTATATTTTATTAATGAAATTACAGAGAAAAACAGTATCCTTGTCAAAAGATACTGATCTCCGAAAATCTCAAAACTAGTTGGGAAGTAAGTAAGTTTCATTTATCTCAGTTCTAGAATACAAAAATCCATTTTTTTGTTATTTTCATCATTTTTATTGATCATATGAAATCCTCAAAAATTCTTTGAAATCCAGTAAATTATTTGAAAATCTCTTATCACCTCTCGAGATTTCCCAACATTTTTTTAAATCGGCGACAAGTTTCAAAATCTTGTGGGATCTTTCGAGATCCTATTCAAATTCATTTAAATATTTACTATTTTGAACGACAACAAATGTATTTCTAGCAAAGTAGTCGAAGTTTCAACAAAATAATTTGCTTTTTAGCCAACTAGAATTTTTGCAAGAAAACGAGATAAATTCTGAAACAAAAAAAAATAATAATACTTTTAAAGCAAAATTATTCACCTTTTCTTACCAGGTTCTATTTCTTCAGTTCGCATTTAAACGGGAAAACGAGAAGAAGGGATTTTTTTTTTGAAAACCAAGTAATATTTGATTATGATTTTATTCAGGAAATGTATAGCAAAAATATTACAGAACATAGATTATTGTTAAATTATTATTATTATACATAGCCTGCGACATTTAAGTCCCGTTTAACCTATAATACTATGAAGACGTTTAAAAATTCCGATAAAACAGTAATATTATGTGAAAATTTTACTTTACCAAGTTATGTTTATAACACACTATGTGAATTAAATCACATCCAGTGATATCGTGCGACTGCATCCGACTTAATTAGAAGTACTCGCATTTGCCTGGAAGATTTACCAGGGGAGAGGAAAAATGCAGAAAACCATCTTCCCGAGTACAGCTGGAAAGTGCAGATTAAAGATTCACGTTTACAATTTGATTTGTTTCGAAAAAAAATCACTCATCCGAGTGTTGGCCGCTTTCGAAATGAAATAATGTCAGCAAGTCACCTGATTCGAAATTCGCAGCAAAGCTAAGGACGCGGGTGAGCATTTTGAGGTTCGTAACTTTGATGTGGGTTAGAGTGATGCTGTTGGTTATGCAGGTAAATTGGATGCAGGTAATCTTGATTTGCGCAATATTGTTGTTGCATTCGGTCATGCATTCGATATCTTAAAAGGTCTGGATATTGGATAGGAATTTTTTTTGAAGGAACGGGATGTTGGTCTTCTTCATCCACAATTTCAGGTGTAATACGATCCCTCCAAAATG
>JAWWLR010000054.1:92131254-92141572 GCA_035041075.1 Acraspis erinacei | reverse complement strand
AACTTAAAATACATTGGCGTGGGTAAGGAGAATTTGACATAATCGAACTGTTTTAATTTCAAAGGCTTTGACTTAAATGGAAGTTGAGTGTATGAGATATGGCAACTTGTAATCGGAAATACTAAACTTAAGCAAACTTGAAATTATAGAAAACATAGCTATGGTTCAAAAATTAGATGGTTTCAAATTCAAAACATTTGTAATTGATGGTACGAGCGCGAGTACTAGTAGGCGTCCCTGTTGATTTTGAAACGAAATTTCTTCTTTACAAAAGGACGCAGAAACGTCGAAGGACTTTTAATAGCGATATTTTTGACGTTTTCAAGAAAATATACTGCCTTAGAAGTTTAAGAAAGTCTCAGAATTTCTAGACTGTTGCAGCTCGACTTCAACTCATGTCATGACGAAGGAAAGTTCTAGCAAAAATCTAAAATCTGTAGAATCTGACCTTTGAAATCCTATCATTAATTGAAGCTAATTTAACATCATTGTTTTTCCAGGCGTCTTATCATCTCGCGCTAGTCGTACCGACAATTTTCCACAGTACTGTTGTTCATTTAAATTACTTAAATTATTTATATAAGGTAACAAATTATTCAGTACTAGTTGTACAATTATATTTCAAAATTATCCCATTATATTCTAGGTAGACCAAAAATTGTATTTACCAAATTTGTAACGAGTTCTAGAGGTCGGTGTAAGTGGAAGCCTTGCTCCTAAAAGTGAGCGTCTAATCTTTCGGTCTTTTCCAAGTTTTTCGGTCACATATACCACAATTTTTATTTCATGTCCCATGTAATTACTATAACCGGCTAGGACTGCGAAGTTTTCGAGTCGTCGTGTAAAAGACGTTGGCATCTTTTTACCTAAAGGATCATCTGCAACGGTACAGCTGTGCGTTATCAACCGATTGTCACTTATTGATACTTCGACCAAAATATCCTTTCCGTAGAGCCTGAAATGCACCTTTTTGCTAGGTTCAGGAGAAGACCTTTTAATAAAATGGTATCGACTACTTGCGGATGTCAAACGAGGGAATTTACTTCCGGATGGACCTTCTCCGGAAGGTTCCGGCGAAGAATTTATTTCTGTAAAAAAAAATTAATGTAATTTATAAAATATTCAGAGTGACGTAATCCATAAGGTTTCTTTAAACCTGTGTAAAATATATCCTAATTGAGATATTTAAGAGTTAAAAATGTTATTTTTCTGCAAATATTTAAGGTCGATTTGCTAAATAGCGTCTCATTTATTTTTTTTAAAAGTGTTGTGCTGTAATTTACCTTCCGTGTGGAAGACATGTAACTTTAATAGGGGATAAAAAGAATTTATTTTTTTACAACTTTATGTGGCATAAACCATTTATAAGACAGTAAGATATTTTTTTTTCTTAAAAACATACTCTTTTAATTTTTCTCGTAATTGATCCGACACAAAACAAAGAAACAAGAGGCATTTTTTAAAACTCATTTTTAAATTGCAAACTTTTATCTTAACCTTTCTTTATGTCGTTGTTTGATAGTAAAAGAAGAAAATTAGATTTCCTGAAAAAAAACATTCTCTGGGCAATAGAAGCTTTTTAATCCGCATACTATAAAACTCACAGGATGTTTCCCTGTTACAAGACAAAATTTAACAACAAATTTAATTATAGAATTTTAGAAAAAAAAAATTTGCGTTAAAACCACAATCACGAAATAGTACATGTACACTTGATTTCGTATACAAAATTTTTTAGCGAGACACAAGTGTTAGATGAAAAGTATTATTAGTACATAATATACCTGAATAATCAAATATTGATGGAAAAAGGAATAATTATTAAAAAATTTTCCATAATTAAACAATGCTCAAATAAAAAATAAACACACTTTGATATTCTACGATTCGGAAACCGAATGCTTAAATTTTAAAATACGTAAAAAATTTGGAATAGCAAGTGTTTGGCGCTAATTATGATATATTTTTGTATTTTTATACAAACTGTTTCTAAGATACAAAATATTAACTTATACTGATAATTAAATGTATAATACACGCGGTTTTTCTTATTTTCTAAACTGATTTTTAATTTTAAAGTTAAAACGAGATAATAATTAATTAAATGCAATAGAAGTGATTTTTAAAACAATTTATTATTTATTAAAATAATCATTTTGAATAATGACAGGAAGTTGCCGTTTTTTCTAAAACTTTCCACTTTCTGTCCACTTTTCAATTAGTATAAGCTAACAATTAATTGAAATTTAGAAAAATTTTTTAAGAACTTTATTTTTATTTTAATGTATTAATATTCTGTTTGAAATATACTAGAAAGTGGTTTTCGAAAATATCCAACTTTTTGTCAACTTTACACTTATTGTGAGGTGCAAATTAATCAAATTTAAGATAAAAAAGAATAATTTTTGTAACCATTTTTCGTATAGGAATTTCTTTTTCGTATAGGAATGCTAGATAGTTGCCGTTTTTTTTTAATTTCCACTGTTTGGCAACGTTTAAATCTTTAAAAAAGTTTAATATCTTATTAAATTTGTAAATTTCACAATTTTTCGTTGTAATTAATTAGGTAACCATAATTTTTCAAACATTTCCTAAATTTATATTTCAATAAAAACAAAGTTATCAAATCATGCATTTGTTATTTAAAAAACATCGTATGCGTCAAGGGGATCGGGACTTTTTACGACTCATGTGAAATATATCAAAATTGTAAAATTTCATAAAACATTAAAAGTTTCAGTATACTAAAAAAATTTCTGGAAATTGTTAAAATTTTGGTTAAAATTCTTCCCAATTTTAAAGAATGTTAAAAACAAGAAATTTTTCATGAATTTAAAATTTTGGTAATCCGCGGTAAATTTCTAAATTTTCAAGCAATTTGAAAATTGAAAAACATTACTTTAGCTTGCTTCATAGACATCAAAAGGAGCTGCTTTGATGTTGAATTTTACCTTAACATTTTGAATATTACAGAAAGATTGATATATTATCATACTAGGCTCACTTACCCGAAAAATTAATAAAAATTGTAGTTCTGAAGAGTAGAGAAACTATTAGGATCTTCATTTTTCCAGTTTTTCTAGACGGTTGTTGCAAGTGTTGTTTGAGAATTCTGAAACATTTTTACTGCTATATAAGCTAAATATTGTCCTATTACTCAATCCTATGATAAGAGGCACATTCTTCAAAATTATTACAATTGCGAACGTGGCGGTAACAATACGTGGCAGAGAGAATGAAATATCATCCAAGTCAGCTCAATGCGAGTAGCACAAAAAAACATATTATATACCTTCACGAAAACAATTTCGTCTGACTTACAAAATGTTTTGTTTAATTTCTGATAACTGGTTCAATGTTAAGGCTTCACACGAAGAAAATCTCCTTGACAACAAATTTTGAAACTTTACATTTTGATGATTTGTGAAATTTATGGTTTATAAAAACTATTTTATTTAGTCAGCAGTCTGAAAGTTTGAAACCAATGGTTTCTTAATTTACAGAAACAAATTTTCATAAATTGAAGGAAATAGAAATCCAGTCATAAGATATAAAGTTATATAAGCTAAAGAATACAGTTCTTTACTCTAGTTATGTTTTGTCAGTTAGTAAAGAAATTCGCTGTTGACAATAGACAGCTTATAATCAATATTCTTTCAGTGTGTTGCAATCTGTTTTTCTTACTGATAAAAAATTTGACCTAGGTGAGGCACTTCGTAAAAATTGGGTGGAGAAGAGGGGCGAAAGGTGAATGGAAGAGTACACCAGGTAAAGCAAAAAAACCCAGGTGTACTACATTAAAGACTGTTTGATTACTTAACCTTATGATAATACGAGAAAGCTTCAAAACAATTATAAGTGAGAATGTAGCAGGTCCCTTGAAATCTGTTATTGTCACAAATAAGATATCCGGGTCAGTGGAGAAAATTTTTCCTATCCTTAGACTTTTCTAATGATGTTATACCGGAGAACAATTCCGAATCCTGATCGCGAAGATAGGGAAAACAGCCTACAGTAGATAGGAACAAATTCAAAAGCGTTCATCTACATCAGTTCGCAAAAATGAGGAAAAATTTTCGTAGATAAATAAAGTTTAAATAATCAATTGACTATTCCTCTAGAAAAAAATATCCGGAAGTTATTGAGTCATATTAAACATTTGTATTAGACCTTGAGAAGTTATGATTATGCCACCTCTATCCATCAATAGACCATATTGTTTGGTATTGTCCCTAGACAGGATAGAATATTCAATTCTTGATCATTGCACTTTATCATTAGATTCCTACTATTAAAATGATTTAAAATTATCATTTTTTAACCTTTTTACCCCTGACACCATTTGACATACATTTTGATGACAGAAGTAGGTAAAATTTCTACATTCCTTTATGCTAAAAATGGTATCTTTTCCTAGTGAATCCCTAAAACAAATCAAATGTCCGACCTTATAAATAGCTACATATTTCAATGTTTTTGGATAATTATTTACAAAAACTAGAATTTAAAAACTTTACAAGACAAAATAAAGAAACAAGCACTTCCTCTAATCTGATAAACTGCGATATCACCCCCGAGATGTCAATTTTTACAGTGAAATTTTTCAGTATGTTTCGATCATCTACTCTTGATCATCATCTGTTGGAAAATATGACGTAGAGTAAAAAGGCCTCAACTAGTTATAAGTAATAAGGCACGAATGCTTTGTGTCCATCAGTTAAAAAGTATGAATAAAGACAAGATCATTAATTAATTAATTAATGATTTTTTATTATTAAAATTGCACGAGACAATACCATTTCCTTATAGAAAAATCATGATAAAAGAAATCAAATTTTTTGGCCTGTTTTCCGCTTAATTAGGATTATAAACCACTTTATGACGGTTATCTTTTTTTAATTTCGATGCAACACAACTCGAAGGGAAGTAACTACGGTTTAATCCATTTATTTCTAGGTTGAAAAAATACATTTTTTTATTATTATCATTTTTATGAAGTTGTAAAAAAGCAAATTTGTGTCCAATTATTTCTGACTTCAAAAAATGGCGGTTTTTATTTATTTTTTAACCATTTTTGATGAATATTTTAATTACGTTAAAGCAAAAAAGATTCTATATTTTATGATTTTTCTTGTGATCAAAGGAAAGAAATTTTGATATCTTTTTTAAGCCAGGGGTACAGAAAGTGAGGAAAAATGTAGGAAGAACTTTTAAACCTTGCAATTCCTTAAAGTAGATTAAAATCCATTGAAATTCTTCTAAAGCCCCTAAAATATATTTAAAACTCTTCGAGTCCCTTTAAATCTTCAAAATCTTAAAAAGATCTCGAATTTCTCTTTAAAATTCGAAAAAAACTTCTTTATCACATGAAATCCTGAACAAAATTTCAAGTCCCATGAATTCTTTGAAAATCTCTTAAAATTTCTTGAAATTTTTTAACATTTTTTAAAATCAGCGAAATTTTTAAAAGTCTTGCGAATTCTCTTAAAATCATCTGCAAATTCATTCAAATATTTACAATTTACAACAACAAAAAGTGCATTTCCAGAGAGAAACGAGAAGAAGGGAAATTTTCTTGAAAAAAAGTAATATTTGATTGACTATGATTTTATTCAGGAAATTGTATTGCAAAAATATTACAGAACATATATTATTATTAAATTATTATTATTATACATAGCCTGGTACATTTTAGTTTCGTCTAACCTATTATCCTATGAATTAATTTGAAAAGTTCGGTAAAACGGTAATATTATGTGAAAATTTTACGTTACTAAGGTATGTTTCTAACACACTTTATGAATTCAATTATATCCCGTGATAACGTGCGGCTGCATCCGACTTAATTAGAAGTCCTCACATTTGCCTGGGAGTTTTGCCTGGGGAGAGGAAAACTGCAGGAAACCATCTTCCCGAGTAAAGACAGTGTATACACGACTTAGGCGCACATCCGGCCTGTTTAGGAAGGAGAAATTAACTCAAAGTCCAGATGGTTTATTTAGACAATCATTTTCCCTTTGCTCACTTTAGAGAGATTGGATGCTGATTACTCTCATAAAGTATAATGAAAAGTGAAAATTGCAGATTAAATATTCACATTTGCAATTTGAGTTGTTTCAACAAAAATTTCTCGAATTTCTACTTGCTGGAGAGGCCTACTGTACATCACAGGCGGTCACCCATCCGAGTTTTAACCACTTTAGAAAGGACCTTACGTCTGCGAGTGACCCAATTCGAAATCCACTGTAAAGCTAAGGGTGTGGTTTAAAATCTTGGTATTGATTAAACATATTGGGGCAATATTCTTGTTGGCCATCGTTGAAAATTTCTTCAAGGGTCACATATTGGACAGAATTTTCTTTTGAGGACTTATGATGTTGGTCATCTTCATCTACAATTTCAGGTGTAATGCGATCCTTCCAAAATGGGTCAAGTAAAACTCCCTTAAATGCATTTCCTTCCTTATACAAGAGAAAGTGTACGCCAGCAAAATAAATATGGGGTGTTCTATCACGAAATTTCACGAGATAGGCTGCACTAGGAACTTTATTGTCACCTACGGTAGGCTTTATCTGACAAACGCTGTTTGATTCCGGATCAACCAGCACCGTAAATTCTTTGCCAGCATAGTTAATATACCATTTGTGTTTGTCAGGATCCAGAAGTATTGGGTCATCTATAAAATAAAATTAAGATATTCGAATTAAAGAAGATTAAATATCAATGTATCAAAGCTTTTAAAAAGTGTTTGAATCTAAATTACTGAAGCCATTGAAGTATGAGATATGGCAACTTGTAATCGGAAATTTCAATCTTCAGCAAACTTGAAATTATAGAAAACATAGCTATGTTTCAAAAATTGTATGGTTTCAAATTTAAAGTATTTGTAATTGAAGGTACTAGCGCGAGTACTAGTAGCCGCCCCTGTTGACCTTGACACGAAATTTCTTGTTTACAAAAGCACGAAGAAACGTCGAAGGACCTTTAATAGCGATATTTTTGACCTTTTGAAGACAATATATTACCTGAGTATTAAAAAAAAAAGTCTAAGAATTTCTAGAATTTTGCAGCTAGACTTCAACTCATGGCATAACGTAGGAAAGTTGTAGCAAAAATCTAAAATCTGTAGTAATACTACTACTGCTGCTACTAGTTGGTCATATCAATAGTTGAAGTTAAGTTAAAAATTTGACAAATTCTTGTAGTTTTTTCACTGGATATATTTTCTGTAAAAGATAAAAGATACGTCTATCAGGATTTATTCTACAGAGAATTTCATAACTTTTTCGACGGGTTTTTAAAATGGTTACCTTCTCAATATGTGAATGAGAAACTAAGTTTCAATATCAACAGTAATTTTTAATTTGACTCGCACCAGGCGTACCAACAATTTTCCACAGTAGTGTTGTTCATTTATATTACTTGAATTATTCATATAAGGTAATAAATTATTCAGTTCTAGTTTTAAAATTAGATTTCAAAATTATCCCATTATATTCTAGGCAGACCAAAAACTTTATTTACCAGATTCATAACGAGTTCTGGAGGTTGGTGGAAGTGGAAGCCTTGCTCCCAAAAGTGAACGTCTAATCTTTCCGTCATATCCAAGTTTTTCTGTCACATATACCACAATTTTGAATTCATGTCCCATGTGATGACTGTAACCGGCCAGGACTGCAAAGTTGATCGAGGTACGAGTAGAAGACTTTGGAAAATTTCGACCTGCAGGATCACCTGTAACGACACAGTTGTGCGTTATCAAGCGATTGTTACTTATTGATACTTCGACCGAAATTTCCTTTCCGTAGAGCCTGAAATACAGCTTTTCTGTAATTACAGTAGACTTCCTTTTAGCATAAGGATATCGACTTGATTCTTTTAAACGAGGGAATTGACTTCTGGATGGGCCTTCTTCGGAAGGTTCCGGCGAAGAATTTAATTCTGAAAAAAAGATTAATGTCATTTATAAAATATTCAGTCACTCATCCCTAAGATTTCTTTAAACCTGTGTAAATTAGATCCTAATTGAAATATTTAAGAGTTAAAAATGTTATTTTTCTGCAAATATTGAAAGACAATTTTTTGAATAAGGTCTCACTTATTTTTTTTTGCAAGTTCTGTACTGAATTTTGCCTTCCGTGTGGAAGACATGTAACTTTTATGCGAGATGAAGAGCATTACTTAGCAGGAGAATCTTTTTTCATAAAAAATATTTTACCCCATTCAAGACTTATAGAAACCATTTTTATGTTAGTAGAAAATATTTTTAAGTTTTGAAGAGAATGAAAGGGGTGGGATTTCTAGCTAGTAATTTGTCATGTTTTAGAAATTCGAAGAAGAAAATTTATAATTTTTTCTGGAAAATGAAACCATTTTTATTCCTTAAAACTTTATGTGGCCAAACCATTTTTAAGGCCGTAAGATGTATATTAATGTGTTAATGTAATTCAAGAAAAATTTGCTCAAATTTTTAGCTTTTCTCTGACTTTGCAGTTCACAAGAACTAGTTTAAAGAAAACTATAATTAGAGTATGATCCATAGACTTTCTGACTTTCTGGCAATTATAAAAACGGCATCTTTCTAGCATTATTCAAAGTGATTATTATAATAAATAACAAATTTTTTTAAAAGTTACTTATGTTGGATTTAATTAATTATGACCTCGCTTTGATTGTAAAATTAAAAATCAGGTTAGAAAATCAGAAAAAACGCAAATCTAGAACTGAATTCTAGGAGAGAATTTCTAAATACAATAAAAAGTTGTTTAAATAATGTATTAAACATTTAATTATCAGTATGAGTTATTATTTTGTATATTAGGAACAATTTTTATTACAAAAAAAAATATAACTAGAGCCAAAAACTTGAAAACCCCAATTTTTTACTTATGGGATTTGTTTGGGATCCTATAAAACAGACTGTTGGGGGTGAAATGTTAAAGCTAATGTTTTTTTTTTGGTCTTTTATAACAACTCGTGTGCGCCAATGAGAAGGGTACTTTTACTTAGTAATTCGCAGTGTTCACTATATTAAAAAATTGTAATTGTTTTGATTTAAAATTTATATCTACCTATCTATCTATGATCAATTATTGATCAATTTTAAACAAATTTTAAGATTTTTCTAATTGAAATTTTTAAGATATTTTTTGTTTGAGATTATTCAAGTAAAATTGCTATGCAAACTACAATAGGAAACCATATGTTTGAAACTTGAAACATTTTGTTCCTAATTGGTAGAAAAACCCCTGGAAAAATACCTCTTATTATTAATTAAATTACTAATTACTAATTAAAAATACCTCTAAAATACCTCTAATAAAAGCACTACTTTAGCACTTTTTCTTTTCATATCTCAATCAAATTTCTTCGAATTATTTCTTCCGTATGGCGTCAAATATTGCAAAATTATGATATGTTGAATTTTAGCTTAACATTTTTAATATTACAGAAAGATTGATATATTATCATAATAAGCTCACTTACCCGAAAAATTAATAAAAATTGCAGTTGTGAAGAGTAGTGACCCTATCAGGATCTTCATTTCTCCAGTTTTTCTAGATGGCTTTTGCAAGTGGCAGTTTGGTAAATCTGACAAATTTTTACTGCTACATAAACTAAACACTGTCCGATTATTTAATCTTATGATAAGAGGCAAATTCTTCAAAACTATTACAATTGCAAACTCGGCGATAACGATACGTGGCAGAGAGAATGAAATATTACCCAAGCCAGCTTAATTTTAACACTAAAAAAATCTCCTTGACACCAAATTTAGAAACTTTACATTCTGATGATTTGTAAAATTCGTAGTTTATAAAAAGTATATTTTTTTTTGAGTTAGCAGTCTGAAAGTTTGACAGCAATGGTTTCTTAATTTACAGGAAGAACATTTTCATAAACTTAAGAAAATTGAATATCCAGGCATAATCTACAAAGTTGTCTAAGCTAAAAAATACAGTTATTTACTCTAGTTATGTTTTCTCAACGAGTAGAGAAATCTGCTGTTGACAATAGACAGCTTATAATAAATATTGTTTCTCTGGGCTGGAATTTGTTTTTCTTACTAATGAAAATTTTTTGCCTATGTGAGGCATTTCGTAAAAATTGGTTAGAGGAAAGGAACGAGAGGTGGATAGAGGCGTAAACTCAGTAAAGTACAGAAACTTGGGTGTACTATATTAAACACTGTCTGATTACTTAAATTATTATGATAAGATGAGTAACATTAAGAATTCAGCGATTGGAGTTTATCCACACTGTGAGCTTTCTTCGACCGTTAATATCAATAATGAGAGAATGTGTTTTATTCTGGTCA
>JAWWLR010000054.1:92094336-92105176 GCA_035041075.1 Acraspis erinacei | reverse complement strand
TTGGAGTTTGAAGCTGGTCATGGCGTTGATCTTGTTGAGGAATATGATGTTGATAAAGATTTTGAAGTAAGTAAGAAGCTTGATTTTGGTTTTGATGTAGATATGCGTTTGAAGTGTGAAGCTGGTCATGACTTTGATCTTGTTGAGGAATATGATGTTGATAAAGATTTTGAAGTAGGTGAGAAGCTTGATTTTGTTTTTGATGTGGACAAGCGTTTGAAGTTTGAAGCTGGTCATGACTTAAATCCTGTTGAAGAATATGATGTTGGTAAAGATTTTGAAGTAGGTGAGAAGCTTGATTTTGGTTTTGATATGGATATGCGTTTGAAGTGTGAAGCTGGTCATGACTTAGATCCTGTTGAAGAATGTGATGTTGATAAAGATTTTCAAGTAGGTAAGGTGTTTGATCTTGGTTTTGATTTTGATATGCGTTTAGATTTTGAATTCGGCCATGATCTAGATGTTGTTGAGGAATTTGTGGTGGTTGATAAAGATTTTTAATTGGGAAAGGAATTGGATTTGGGATTAGATTTCGTTGTTGGTCATGATTTAGATGTTCGTGAGGAATTTGAGTTTGGGAAGAGATTTGATGTGGTGATGGAATTTGGCGTGGGTTTGGATTTGGACGTTGATTACGATTGAGATATCGTTTAATGTTTTGATTTTTAAAAAGATTTTCATTTGGGTCAGGAAGTAGATGTGGGCGAAGATTTTGATTTGGATTTAGTTCAGCAATTCGATCTGCTAACGGTTCACCCTCTCGATACATCCAATGTGGGTCAAGCATAGCTCCTATAACTCTTTTGTCTGTTTTGAACAACACAAAGTATATGCCACCATATTTAACATATATGTCCTTAATGTGAGGGTGTTTTATGTAATACATTAGATCTGGACGTATATTTTCCGAAGTAACGAAAGGGTAAAAATCTGTAACTTCTCCAGTAGTCATATTACCCTTCACCGCATATTCTTTGCGCGAATAATGAATAAACCAAGTTGAATCGTCAGGATCGAGACGTCTTGGGTCAACTAAAAAATAAAATAAAGGTTTGTGATTTAAAAAAACTATCTTTTAAATGTTTATAAAAAATTTTCAATGCAGATTACTTAAGATTATAAAGTCTAAGGTGTGGCAACTTGACATCGTAATCTCTAATCCTAAATAAAGTTAAAATTATGGACATCACAGGATGCAATCTTTAAAATATTATCCTTAACTTAAGATGAGAATACTTAAAAGATTATTAATCACGTTTCATAATCAGCAGTGGTTTTAATTGTTCTATTGTTCTATTGATACAATGTAGTGAATTATTCTATCGTAGGTGCACACTCTCAGCTCCCAAAATTTTCCCATGAGGTTCTAGATATAACAAAAACTTAGACAATATTTATTTACCGTTTCGGTACATTGGATCCGTTTCCGAAGGTTTAAGCTTAGCTCCCAAAAGAAACGGACTGCCCTTTTCCGGGCCCTCTTTATGCTCTGTATAGTATACCACAATTTTTATTTGATATCCGAAATCATAATTCAGAGCAGCACAGCAAACAAAGTCCTGAGTGTACCGATAACGGATATCTGGAACACCCTTAACATCAGCACCTGATACGTTAGTATCGAACGGTACATATTGGTTGTTGATAAGTTCTAGGGAAACCGAAATTGTCCTGCCCAAAAACTGCATGTGTATGTATTTATGAGGAGGTAAATTTTGGTGCGATCTGGCACCATTATCAAAATTATAATGGGGTGGATTTGCTCCTGAAGGATCCGGCGAAGAATTTAATTCTGTAAAGAAAAGAAAATTATTGTAATTCAAAAAAGATTACAGTGACCAATCCCTAATTTTTTCTGTAAACCTCTATCGCCTTTAACCTCATTAAGGTGTTTAAGAGTTATTGCAGGTTAGATATTAAAGCAGGTGAGATATGAAAAAATGACGGCGTTTTTTCTGAAAATATTGAAAGTCAATTTTGTCAATGAATTCGCAATTATATTTATTTTTTGCAAATTTTCGGTTGGGTTTGATCTTCTGTATGGAAGAAAGACATACTTTACACAGAACAAAATTCAAAAGCAGAAATTTTCTATAAATTTTGTGTTTTTCTGAGGATGCACAATTAAAAAATATTAGCTTTTAATGATCATGAATTTTAAACCAAAAACCTTTTAAGGCTTCGAAAAATCTGAAAAATTAATTTTTAAAAATTGAAATAGTTTTATAACAAAATATGTGAGATTAATTAAAAGTATTAAAATTTTAATATTTTTGATTCCCGGTTGAGTTTTTAAATTTGGAAAATTTTGGAAAATTGGGCAATTGTTTAAAAGTTTAAAAGATCATGTATGACTCTTCATAGATTTAAATAAGGATTTATTTATTACTATATTAGACTCACTTACCTGGAAAATTAATAAATATTGCGGTAGTGAAAAGCAGAGACCCAATTAGGATCTTCATTTTTCCAGTTTTTCCAGACAGTTTTTGTAATTACCGACTGAGAAATTTGAAATCTTTTCACTGCTATATATACTAAACAATATCCGCTTACTAAACCTTACGATAAAATTAAAAACCTTCAAATCTATTTGAATTCAGAATCCGGAAGTAACACTACAGTGCAGAGGCAATGAAATATTTTCATTGCCTATACCTATACCGAAAAATGTTCTGTCTGACAACGAATTTGAAAAATATTTATTTTTATTGTTAATATTTATTTTTAAACTATTATTATTTTACGAAATATCATTATAGATATTTTCCAGTTCAGCGGTAAAAAACAACTAATTGTCATATTTTGACATTCTAAGCGAGAAGTAGCCTGCATCAATTTAGGAACATTGCTTTCTCATTGTTTGAAAAAGTTAACAAAAATAATGATGTTTTAAAATCTTAAAAGTACAAAGTTCTATTCTTGGTTTTCAAAGTTATTGAATGTTTTATATTTTACTTATTTTCCATAGATAACTTCAAATATTTATTAAACTTTGTAAGAATCATTTGCCTAATGAAAAATACATTTGACTGATTTCTAGTTAAATTTTACAAATTTGATTCGCAAAATTTGGGCCCATAAAGATTAATATAAAAATTACTAATTAGATTATTCCAGATAAATCCTAATTCAATAGTGAAAATTTTTGAATGAAATATATAAATTTATTTAGGAGTGCATATCATATTTTAGAAAAAGTTATAAACCTTGAAAAGGTGAACAATAAAAAAGTTTAGTGGAAGGACGCGATTGTGTAGCATATTTAACTCTATCGAAACAATAGGAAGGCCACATTGAGAGACTATTAATTTGATATCTGCAAAAAAAAGAGAAAATTAGGAATTTGGTATGGTCTCAAAACTTTGTAAAAATGAATGAATCAGTATCAGTCTTGAATGAATGAAAAATGAATAATGAACCAGTCTTGTATCAGTAGCAGTAGAAAATTAATTTCTAGTTAAACAATTATTTACGATTGTATATAATAATTTTAGAACAATAGAAAAATTTAATGTAACAACGAATATCGTGTAGCATTGTCAACACTATCGGAACAATGAGAATGTCATATTGTGACATTTTAAAAAAGAGGTAGCTCATGTCCAATTTAAATACATTGCTTTCTGATTTTTTAAACAAAGTTAAGAAAGAGAACTATTTCTCGACTTTTAAAATGACAAGAGATTCTTTA
The DNA here is from genome assembly GCA_035041075.1 of Acraspis erinacei. Taxonomy (NCBI): domain Eukaryota; kingdom Metazoa; phylum Arthropoda; class Insecta; order Hymenoptera; family Cynipidae; genus Acraspis; species Acraspis erinacei. The sequence goes on along the minus strand of JAWWLR010000054.1, from coordinate 92,101,482 downwards.
AATTCTTTAAATTAATTAAACACATTTGGGGTCTTTATGAGCTAGCAAAAATTTACAAATTTGATTAGCGAAAACCGAGCCACTAAATATTAGTAAAAAATTACGAATTTGATTAGTCCAGATGTTTGCTAATTAATAATAATTTGTAGAAAAGTTATAAACGTGACAGTAACATTTTTAACCTTTTACAATTTTTGGAAAAATTGTCACTCTGGTTGGCCTAAGTGGTTTATATTATCAAATGGAAGGGCTAGACGATTACTTCCTAAAAAGATCAATTTTTTACCATCAATTTACCGAGTTCTTCAAACCTTCCATTGGAATGTTCCAGAAATCTTCAGAAAAACGTTCTAGTTATGCGATCATATTCGTTTATTTCAAACAAGTTTTTAATTGAAAAAAATTACGCCATTTTTCTTCTGTATAATTTTCAGATAAAAAATCAACTGTATTAATGAAAAAGGAATAATGAATCTAAAATGTTAAGGTTCCACAATACAGAATCAGACAATTTAAAATGGTGAGCCTTTAATTTCTCATTATAATAATATTTATTTTATTTTAATTCATTTATTTTAATTTCACTTGAATAATCTTGATGGGAAAATCTTTAAAAAATTTGCAATGTGAAAAATCTCTAACTTTCTTAAAAGTTGTCAAATTTTAGAACAGAGTAGTAAATCCGGACAATTCCAATTTTTAAATGTGGTAGTCACTGCATATTATTAAAAAAGGTTTCTGATATTTCGTATCACAAATGTATGATTTCAGACCCGATTAGAACAGGTATATATGGATTTATGAAATTAAATTATTTTGGTGACTTCTGAATCATCAACAATTTTGAACTGTTTTCGAATTTTTTTATTTTAAAACTGCTGCAAATATCTGTTATTTAAAGCGTTTGAAAATCTATATAATATTTAAAATGTCGAAAGTTTTCAACTTTTTATAACATTTCATTAACCTCATTAAATTTAAAATTAATAAAATTTTGGATACTTTAGATTTTTTCATTAGTCTTCTAAATTGATAGAAATGTAAAAGAAATTATGAAATTCCATCATTTTTTTAATTTCTAAATTTTTTAGAAGTTTGCAAATATTGACAATTTTTGAAATTGTACATATTTTTACATTTTTTCAAAATTATTCATGCTTCCTCATTTTTTTCATTTTTGATAGGTTTACAATTGTATAAAGTTTAAACATTTTTAAAAGTTTTTCATAGTCGAAAATGGGCTATTTGCCCAAAAATGTCAGTGCAAATAGACTGATTTTTTCGGTACGTGTAAACTGAAGAGACCTCCATGTTTCAAATTACAAAAGTCTTTAAAATTTTATAAATTTTAGAAAAAATTTGAAATGTTCTAAAATTGTTAAAATCTTAAAGATTTTTGAAGTTTTAGAAGTTGTAAGATTTTGAAATTTTGCAAAATGTTTGAAAGTTAAAATATTGAGCATATTTCAAACTTTATAAAATTTAATAAATTATTAAATATAAAGAATCAAAAATATTTGTAAATATACAAACAAAATTTAATTGTTCGTAAAATAAATCATTAGGTTTAAAAAATATTAACATTTGTACATTTTCATAAAGTGTCGAATGTTTCTGAAAATTTTTGCTCAATGAAAAATTGCTAAAAATTGTATGATTTTTAAAATAAATTTTTATTATCTTTCACATTTATTCCTTTTCACATCGCGATCTAAATCTCCTAAATTAAAAAAAAACATTCAATTGTACCATAAACTGAAATAAAAGTAAAGCTTCCAACTTTCTTGGATTTTTGAAATTTGTAAAACTTTTTTAAAGGCTTGCAAAGTTCAAAATTTTTAGAAAGATAGCAAATTTGTAAAACCATTAAAAATGTGTAAAATTTTATAAAATTGCTTAAATCCCTCAAATAAATCTCTTAATCCCATTAGCACATATTCTTGCCTTCATAAGTGATTCTGATTCGTTAGGATCCAGGCGTCTTGGATCATCTATAAAATAAAATAAAGATTTGCGTTTCAAAAAGATTAAAAATCATTCTTTTAAAGATTTTAAAGAAGTTTTCAATACAAAGTACTTTAGATTGTATACTGTAAGCTCTGGCAACTTGTCATCAACTGTTCGTGAGAACTTGCCCCAATATTAAAATTATACTGGGGTGGATTTGCTCCCGAAGGATCCGGCAAAGCATTTAATTCTGTAAAAAAAAGGAAAATAAGAAAAACAGTAACTGAATTCTTAATTTTAGCTGTAAGCCTCAATCCGTTTTGACCTAATTAAGATATTTAAGATTTATTGCAAGATTTTGATAGCCTTAATGGCTTTTGTTTTTCTAAATCAGCCGAAGAATGTAAAGAAGGTGAGAAATTAACAAATTAGCGGCCTTTTTGTGAAAATAAAAAAAGTCAATTTGCAAATTTAAAATTCTTTTCAAGGATTGAGAATTTTCGAAACTTGTAAAATTGAAGAAAAAAAGTTCATTATTCAAAATTATATACAATTTTTAAAACTACTCTTGTTATGAGTAATTTTAGAGGAAGGACATGGTATTGATCTTTCCGCGGCAGATATTCTAGAAGTAAATTTCATACAGAAAATATATCAAATATGCAGAAAATGGATAACGTGAAAAGTATAATTCAAACAATGAGAAAACCATTTATTGTATGTATTTTTAATAATTTTCCAGTACATGCAGAGCTTTCCAAAAGAATAGAGCCAAAGTTCTTTAAAGAGTAAAAACTCGGGGCCTATTATAGTTACAAACTTCTCGCTCAAAGTTTTCCCTAGTTTAATTTTGCTAACATTTTGTGCTAAAATCAGAACTTACTAGTATAATTTTTCAGATTTAATAATGGAATAGTGATCCACTGAAGATTAATATAAAAATGTAATAAAACAAGGAGATTGTGTAAACCGTTTATTCTATTGAAACAGTTGGAAGACCACATTGAGAAATTGTCAACGTACGTCTGAACAAAGATAAGAGAAATGAAAATTTTTTACAATCTTAAAACTATATAATGGATAAATATACGATCAATATGGAATAATATACTAATTGATTATGAAACTTTCGGATCTTCATGCGCTGCTTTTTAACAGAGATTTTCTATAGACATTTTCAATTATTAAGCAAACTTTATCAAAATTATTCGCCTTGGATAAGAATCAGCATGAGCAAGTATAATATAGAGTGCCTAAAGAAGGTTATTTTAACCAATTTCTAGTGCATTTTTTCAGTTTTGGCAAGAAAAAAGTAGAACACTAAAGATTAATACAAAACTTCTAAATAATTAGATGAGATATTTGTGACAAATAATGCGATAGTGTTACATTCCTCGTTCTCGTGAAATAATAAGAAAGTAGTATTGTGAAATTCTAAGCGTGAAGTAGCCTTGTATAAATTTAGAAACATTGCTGAACACAGTTACGTAAAATAATAATTTCTTAGAAACTTCAAACTGCAATGCGTCAATGGACTCTAAATTAATTATACCTATTCAGAGTCTTCATGCTCAACTTTTCTAGAGTTCTATTTTTTGTTTTCAAAATTATTTCCGGTTTTATATTTTACTTATTTTCAATACAAAATTGCAATTATTTAGTAAACTTTGTAAAAATGTTTTGCATTCAATAAGGATGAACTTGAGTGTCTAAAGAAGTTAATTTTTGATTTTATAGCTTCTTTCTTACGCAAAAGATATTTACGTGCAATTTCACAAATTACGGTCATCCATCAAAGACGGTCACCCATCCGAGTTTTGGCCACGCTCGAAAAAACTGAACGTCCGCAAATCGCCCGAGTCGAGATTCACCGCTAACGGTTCACTCTCGCGGAAGTGAAGCTCCCACAATTATACGTTTTTTATACAACAAAAAGTGCAAACCACAAAAATGAACTTTGATGGTTTTAATTCTAGATTCATCGTCACCGTCTTGACTTGGAGTTATATTTTCACCGTGACAAAGCTTAATATCTGTAGGCTTTCTCGTCACAGGATCATTCGTCACCTCAAAGTTTTTGCCCCCATAAGTAACATACCATGTTGATTGGTTAGGATTCAGACGTCTTGGATCATCTATAAAATAAAATAAAGGTTTGCAATCCAAATTACTGAAGATTTTAAAGTCTAAGATGTGGCAACTTGACATCGTAAACCCTAATCTTACATAAACTTAAAAGAACTATTTAAGATCACTTCTGACTTTGAAACGTGATTGCTTGTTCAAAAAAGGAGGGAGAAACTTGTTAAGAAACTGTTAAAAAGTTTCTGAATTTCCGCGCCGAATGCCAATATAAAATAAATAGGATGTAGTCTTCCAAATGTTATCTTTAGATTGAGCTAAGAAAACTTTTAAAGTCTTTGCAAGAAAAAGATCAAAAATATAACTTTTAAAGATGATTCGGTTTGGAATTTAAAGCTAGTCACACCGATAATTTTATATTCCATTCTAGGTGCAAACTCAGATCTCCATATTCTACCATTAGATTCCAGGTACACGAAAAACTTAGGAAATATTCATTTACCTATGTGGAAATGATGAGCGTCGCTGGGCGTAGGTGGAAGCTTAGCCCCCAAAAGAAAGATATGACCCAATACATCTTGTGAATAATATATCACAATTTTTATGTTACAAGCGAATTGACGACTAAAAACAGCTTCTGTTACAAAGTTGTAATGCTCCCGAAAAATGAGATTTGGAACACCAAGCACATGGTCACCTAAAACGGTACAATTGACTGGTACATAATGATCGTGATTCAATACTAGAAAAACCTCAATATCTCTGTTCAACAACTGGATATAAGCTTTTCTGGAACGAGGTAAATATTGGTTGAAACTTTCCTCAAGAGTTAAATAAGGCCGAGATGGACCTTGTCCGGAAGGTTTGGGCGAAGAATTGGATTCTGTAAAAAATATATTATTGCAATTAAATATTTTCCTGATAGCGTCCATCGTCTTTATTTTTGAAATCCACTGAAAATTTTACAAAAGTTTGGGAGTAACGAAATGGCTGTGTTTTCTCTGATAATATTACAATTGTATTTTCTCTAAAAGCCCATCGATTTTTTGTTTTTGCTAAGAAGGATAGGCACGAATAACGTTCTGCAAAACCGATTCATTACGCTTAAGGCTGATCAAAAGTCTGTTATATTAGCAACAGCTTTTTAAAAATATTGAATAGAATAAAAAAGATGGGTTTTCCAACAAATATTTTTTCATATTTTCGAAACTCGAAGAAGAAAATATATATAATATTTTCTGGAAATCCGAACTGTTTTATACTTCGTAATATTTTTATGCAGTTTCTGCTAATATAAGAAAGGCATCCTGTCAATTTTATGCAGCTGAAACCATTTCCATTGAAGCTACAAGTATTTTTTTAAAACAGTTTTAGATTTGCAAACTTTTATCTTAATATTTTTGTTCTCTTTTAATGTTGTTGCTACGGTTAGCGACATTTCCAACAAAATTTCAAATTCACATTAAAATAATAACAAAATTTCAGAATTTTGTATTATTAAAAAATTTTTAAATCTTCTAAATTTTAAAACTTTTGCAAAGGTCAAGAAATGTAACGAAATTTAAATTTAATTATACTTTTTAAATGTTGATAACATTTTAAAAAGTCATACATTTTCAACAATTTCCAAATTTGATAAAATTTCCATATATTGTGAAAATTTTAGGATATTTTTGGTGAAAAAAGGAGTTTACGAAAAAATTTCAACATTTTTCTAAATTCATATTAAAAAATATAAAAAAATATTTAAAAATATTGATGAGCCTTCTTGCGACACGTGTATTTTTCAGTACTCGTCTGCTCACATGAGGAATTTTTCAAACTTTATTTCTATTTTAATACGAAGTTAGAAAAGTTACAAAATTTCAAATATTCTGTAAAATTTGATAAAACTTAAAACATGTACTAAAATTTCAACATTTTTAAAACTTAATTATCAAACTAAAATAAGGTTTCCAAAATTCTTCGATTTTTGAAATTCTGAAATTTTGAAAAATATTTTTCCGTTAATAAAAACTTCACCATAATTTACTAAACAATTTCCTAAGTCCGTATTAAAATAAATACAAAGTTTGTAAATCATGAACTTTTCATAAAAATATCTTATGCACCAAATTAAAAAAATTGTAATTTAGTACAATTTAAAAGATTTCATAATAGTTTTTCAATTTTTTCTTAAGTAAGAAATTTACCATAAATATTCAAAAATTGTCTAAATTCATATGAATATAAAAAAAATCCTAAAATCCGTCGATTTATGAAGTTTGGAAAATTTTGGACATTTTTCAGATATTAAACATTTTTAAGAAATTGCAAATTTTTAAGAGTTTGAAAATTTTAATACTTTTTAAAAACGTTAAAATTGTGTAAGATTAAAAAAAAATTAATATTTTTTGGAATATGAGAAATTTTCGATTATCTTAGAAAAATTCTGGTAATTCATGATAAATTTCGAAATTATCGACCATCTCGAAAATGGAAAAGCTTTAATTTACCCCTACGATACAGGAATCGAAAATGACTGAAATAATTGATTTATTATAAAAACAAACATGACTACCTAGTTGCTTTTAATATTTAAACAAAATAATGATAAATAAAATAATGTTTAATTTGTTATAATGCTCGAAATAAATTTGTCTTATTTCTCGCGTTTATTCCTTTTATATCTCGGTGAAATTCCTTTCAGTTATTTCTCCCATAGTGTATTATTTTATTTTTTTATTTATTGCTCCCATAATAATTAAAATTTAAGAAATTTAAATTATATTAAAATCCAAATTAAAAATCTTATTTAATGTGCAATCATCAAATTGATGAGACCTCCTGTAAAAAACAAGAATCCAACGACTAAATTTAGACCACGACAAAGAAACAAAAAATGCTACAATTCTTGATTTTTTACAAGAGTTCTGATGAAATATTGTAATATTGTGATATATTGAATTTAGCTTAAAATTTATAATCGTGATAATGCACGAAACTTCATAAATTTACATAAAGCTTTATATATTATATTATTATATTATTATTATATTATATTCCCATGTGGAAAAGTTAGTTGGGGCCAGACTGGGCCCCAACCAGATTGCCCAATTAATAGTTGGGCCCCAATTG
>JAWWLR010000054.1:92056333-92082455 GCA_035041075.1 Acraspis erinacei | reverse complement strand
TGAAATAGATGCATGTGCGTCGCTTATTTCGATCGTAAGTAACGATTCTCATTTATTTTATGTTTCTTCTCGTAATTTTTTATATATCTATATTCTGGTGATTTGACAATAACAAATTCTGAGATTCGACATCACTACGACGCAAAAATGTAGCGTTCTAGGATCCTAAAAAGGTATAATGAATTTGGAATCAATACACTCGAAACTTGATTTAATGAAAGTGGCTGATTCAAAGTCAATTTCGACCGATTACATTAAAGTGGATTTAAATATTATGGCATCAGTGAAATGTGACTTTTTAAATCAGTCAAATAGACTCATTTATGAAATCAGTCATTTTAAATGATCCAGTCTGTTGATTTTTCATACAAAGAGCTCAACTTTAAAAAAAGAAAAGAATAGTTAAATTATCAATTAGCAAAACTAATTTTAAGGAAATTAATTTGAAATTAAAATTTAATTACCTTAATTTATCAATTTTCAACAAAAAACATTAACCGAAAAAGATTGAATGTTTAAGAAATCACATGAATTTGTAACCCAAAACTTCAATTTTCCACTAAGAAAATTATTTTCGACAAAAATGTAATAGTTCATATTTCAATTAAAAAGATTTTAATTTTGAAATTCAAATCAGTTTATATTTGAAACGAAAATATTTTATTTTGGAATAAAAAAGTAGTTTAATTTTCAACAAAAGAAAAGCAGAAAACCAGCAAAGTGATTAAGTTTTGTAAGAAAAATATTAAATTTCTAGAAGAAGAGTAAATTACAATATAAAAAAAATAATTTTTACATCAAAAGAGACATTTTCAAAAAGTTAGATAAATTTTGAACCAATTCGTTTAATTTTCACCTGCAGAATATCAATTTTCAAATAAATAGTGGAAATTTAACCAAAGAATATCAATTTTGAATCAAAAATTGAATACTTCAATTTTCATTTGAAACAATTATATTTTAACTACAAAAAAATTTTCAAACAAATAATTGTATTTTTAACCAAACATTGAATAAATATATTTGACATTTAAAGGAATTCGTTTTCAATTTAAATAAACGAATTTTTAACCAAATATATAAATTTTCAACTAAAAACTATCAATTGTCAAAAAAATGGTTTAACATTCAAACAAATAATATTAATTTTAATCCAAGAATTAAACAATTAAACCATCACTTAAAGAATTAATTTTCAACCAAAAATTTTAATTTTAACTAAGAAACCGTCAATTTTTCAAAAATTGAAAAATTATATTTTCATTCGAAGAATTTTGTTTTCAACTTATGAAATCTAATTTGAAAACAAAGATATTAATTTTTAACCCAACATGGAATAATTGAATTGTCAATCAAAGAAATTAATTTTTATTTCAACAAACTAATTAATAATAAAATAGATATATTTTAAACCGTAAAATATCAATTTTCAACCAGATCGTTGAATGTTCAACCAAAATATGTCAATTTTTCACTAAAAAATGTAATAGTTAAATTTTTAATTAAAGAAAATAATTTTCAAGAAAAAAAGAATTTCGAACAAAATAGTTTTATTTTCGAAAAAGGGTGACTTTTTAAGGAATGTAATGTATTTGCAAGCAATTAATAAATTTTTAACTTCAAATATCCTTTTCAGGAGGAAACAACTGAGAAAAAAATATTATTAATAATATTAAGGAAAAAAAATTATATCATAAATGTTTACAAAAAATAACAGTACGGTTTGTTTATAAATGAACAATAATACTTTGCAGAAATATCCTTCCTGGTGGCAACATAAGAAATTGATTTAAAAAATATTTAACAATTGCTTCTTTTTAGAAAATAAAGATATAAGATGGGTTAGAATGTGATTGCTACTTTGGTGATGAAAAAAATGTCGAAGTAAAAGTTACAAAAGAAAAAAAGAAATGAAAATGTATAAAAAGGCAATCTTTTATTAAAGAATTTATTTTAAAAATGTAGCAATGAGCACAATTTAGCACAGAATTTATTTAAGTTTTCGAAAACTTTTCACGCAGAAATCCCATTTTTGGTAAAAATTTTGGGTATCTACTACATCTGTACTACAGCTCTTCAGTTTTTTTTAAACAAATGGAATCCCTTTCTGTGGTGTCCCCAAAAATCAAAGAAAATTTTTCTTAATGAACCATCCTAATACTGCCCTACGAACCAAGACAACAATTTTTTATGATTTGTTGCTTGATTCACATTTGTTTTCCATTTAAATATACGTATTAAGAATACATGTGAATCTAGGATCACATCCCAAACGAAGTTACCGCTTTCTTATTTTGCACCACTGAAATATTGATGATGATATTTGGGATTTGGAAGTGTCGATGCTTTTAGAAAATTCTCAATCATACATCATTGCCATAATTTTATCTGCAGGGCTGACTAGCATATTTCCAATGGGGAAGATCAGCTTTTAGTTCATTTTATTGACATCGAAGAAGGGGGAGAGGGAGGGGGTTCTAATGGTCCTATAGAATATGGTAGGGGGTGGTATCGCTCGAGGTATTGATTGCTAATCGTACAGAGCAACCCTACGGTAAATTATCATTGTCGATACTAAAAAAAATCCTGACTCATCCAACGCCTTTCCCCCGAGCGCTTTTCCGTTCGGAAAACACATCCTCCCTATTTTTTGTGGCTTGCAGCACTCTGAGTCATTATTGCAGCATTCAGCAGTCCACAATTGCCCAATATTAAAAATTTTTGATGGATTTGTAATTTGAGTTGGATTAGGAGAAAATGTGATTTTTAGGGTCCTCATGAAACGAAGATTAAATTCAGAAGCTTTGAAAATGTATTTTAGAATCTCTGAAAATTATCTTACCATTTTGTGGAATCTCTAGTAACTTTCTCAGACTCAAAATACACCTATAAAGAATTTAGAAGACCAGAGTAATGAAAATGATTATAGTCGGAAGTTATTTCAATTTTTTCAGACACATTTTGATTGCGAGAAAGTTTTCAGAGGATCAGAAAGTTTTGAGGTTTATTTCCAAAGCTTTACAATTTATTTGAGTTTTGTTGAAGTTTATAAAAGTGAAATTTCCTTCTAGAAAAACTCATGTTAAAAATCCATCAAAACTACTTATTGGTATGCTTCCTGTTTCAAAATAACAATTTTTCTCTACTAATCTTTCAAACAAAAAAAACTGTTCTTACTTTTTTAGTTATTTTTGCATATTAGAAATAATAGCCTCATCAATCGCGCGCTACTTCTGTATGTAATTTTTTTATAGAGGGGGAAATTCATTTATAATACAGATTTCGAACAACTATTTAATTGTTACAAGTTTATGAAAACTTAAATTTGAAAAATTTTATAAATTTTTGAAAATTTTATTATTCCCGTTTCGAGTCAAAGTTTAGCTTTCTCAGTTGAAAATTCAACTACTCGGTTGAATTTTAACTAAGTTTTTAAAAATTTATCTTTTTTATGAAAGATTTATCATTTAAGATAAATTTATGTCTTTTGCTTGAAAATTTAGCTATTGCGTGGAAAGTATCGTTTTTCTTTTTTTTAGAAGATTCATTACTTTATTTGAAAATCAATCACTTTTGTCAACAAATTAAAATATTTGATTGAAAATGCGTTTAATTTTGGATTAATTCAAATGTTATTGATATATGATTAACCTATTTTTTTGTTGAAACATCAATTATTACATTTTTCGTTGAGCTTATCATTTCTTGGTTGAAAATGAAATTTTTTGTTTAAATTCAGTCTTTTTGGGTCGAAAATTTATTTATTTGTTTAAAAAATAACTTTTTTATAGAAAAGTGAATTACATTTTTCTTGACTTAATTTTCAACAATTTGGTTAAAATTATCTGTATTCCTTGACTAAGAAATGTTTTAAAAACACAACTGTTCTGCTGAAAACTTTTTTTTCTCGGTGGAAAATTCAAGAATTTTTTAACAAAATTGTACTATTAGTTTAAAATTTAATAATTTAGTTAGAAATCTGGTCTTTATTGGTTAAAGATGCAACTGTTTGGTTAAACATTGAATTATTAATAACAATTCGACACTTTTTTAATTTATATTTTTGGTTAAGAATAAAACTGTTTGGTTGAAAATTTGTCCTCTTGGATGGAAAATTCCGAAAGTGTGGTACAAAATTTCCATAGTAGTTGAAAATATGATAATTTGGTTGGAAATCTTATTCTTCTTAATTAAAAATGCAACTGTTTGGGTGAAAATTTAATTATTTTAATTAAAAATTAAATTTTTTAACAAATTTATCATTTATGGTTAAGAATACAACTCTTTTGTTGGAAATTTGTCTTTTTGGTTGGAAAATTTAAGTATTTTGGTAAAAATTCAATTCTCGGTAGAAAATTTAACAAGTTGGTTAGTATATTCATTACTTTTCGCCTAAGAAATCTTTCTTGGTTAAAAATTCAACGTATTTTCTAGCATTACCTCCTTTTTTTAAATGCAACTGTTTGGTTGAAACTGATTTTTTTTTAGTTGAAAATTCAACTAAAGTTGAAATAAGCACTAAAAATTAAATATCGTTACCTGAGGAAATTTCTTTTTCGAATAAGTTTTAATTTTTTTAGCTTTAGAGGAATACACTTTTTAATTTTTTGCGGGAAGCTGAGGCATTCCCAATGGGTCAGCGTCGCAAGTCAACATCAATCTGATTGGCGCAGTTGATGCGGAAATTAATATGGCCGCTAATGATTGGAGCAAACATAACCTATTCTCATGTTTATTATTAATAATAATTATTAATGTCACTCTTCCAAAAGTATGCGGAATGACCGAAAAGGGTGTTCAAAATTCTTAGAATTTCACTAAAACCGGGATTTGTAAAAAGTCGCAGAGCGAATATGCCAAAAGTAGACATGCCCAGATCTCAGTTGGAAACTTCGTTAGTCAATAGAGCCACTGCATACTTTTCTTCTGATTCGTCCGGCGTTCTACACGACGTGATGTTTCAAGGTCACAGAGTTTAAATAGGGTTTTAAATACTTTTTTATAAATATGTATATTTTTTTGAAAGTAAAGTATTCAACATTTCTTTTTTAAATGCCGCTCCACTAGATCTTCCTTAACTACATGCAAAAAGGAACCATAAAATAATTACATTTCTACAACTGACCATACAATGTACCAGTACTTAAGAGGTTGAAATCACAGGTTCCGAGTTGGTAATCAGCAATCAGTATGGAGGCTGCAAATTTTACCTTAGGAAAAAAACTACTTTGGGAGAGAAAGAGAGCGAGAGAGAGAGAGGGGAGGTTGTGTTATTAGAAGTGGAGACATCGGTTCGGCGTGTCGAGCGGAGGCTAGTCAGTTTCTCTTTCTTCCTCAGACACCTTCTCCTAAACTTTCTCTCTCCCTCTCTCTCTTTTTCTCTTCCACTCTCCCGGCGAGAGACTGATGGCGGTTTATATTACGCGGATTCATATTACCACCAATTAAACTCCTATACCACCTTGGCTCCGCTGGTGTTCATACGTTACAAGGGGATTAAGGTTGGTACCTGGCACTCTCGTGTCTTTTATGCATATATGCTTCCTTGCCTACCGGGTGGGTGTTAAGTGAGTCTTTGAGCTTGACGTTAACGTCCTCAACTTTTATGTCACGCGTTATCGCGTTAATACGACCAGCATCGTGTGCGTTATTTCCCTACTCCTTTCCTCAAGACTCAAGAGCACTCTTTTACTCTTTACACTCTTATACTCTTCAAACTCTTATACTCTTTTACTATTTACGCTCCTATACTCCTTTATTCTCTACTCCTACTTTATTTTTCTCCTATCTCTTTCATTCTATTACTTATTCTCTGTTCATCTCCATTTTATTCTTCACGCTCTTATACTCTTTCACGTTTACCCCTTTCTCATTTTTCCCCTCCTTTCTCTTTTTTTCTATGGCTTTTTCTCTGTTTTTCTCTATTCCATTCCTTCACGGTCTACCTCTAACTGATTTTTGCTCTCATTTCTCTTTCTTTCTATGAATCTGGCTTTGTTTCGATCTATTTCTCTATCGCTATTTCAGTCTCACACTCTTTGACTCTTTATTCCATTTTTCTCTTTTCTTGCTATGACTTTGTCATTGCTTTTCTATATTCTAATATTTCACTTTTTCTGCTTTTCTCCTTTTAACGGGATCTCTTGGATTCTCAGAATTGTCTCGTTTTCATCTATTCGCAGAATTCCTTTAATTCGCTGAATTTCTTGAATCCCTTAAATTCAATGAATTCCCTGAATCCTTTAAATTCCTTGAATCTACTTAATGCTATGTATTCATTTAATTAACTAGATTGCCTGAAACCCCTGAAATTCTCTGAATTGTCGAATTCCCTGACTTCTCTGAAATCCCGGGAAGTTTCGGAAATTCCTTATATTCTCTGATGTTCTCTAAATTCTCTAAAAAAAACTTCAATTTTATGAATTCCTTCAAATCCTTCAATTACGTATTCTTCTTGAATTCCTTGAGTGTTCGGAAATTCTTGAATTTAGGAATTCTTCCTATTTCCTTTAATTCCTTTTATTCTCTAAAATCCTGTAATTCTCTTCATTCTCTTAATTCCCACAATTCCACGAATTCTGTTAATTTCTGGAATTCTGTTAATTCTCAAAGATTCCTAAATTCCCTTAAGCCACTAAAATTTCCTGAATTCCCTTAATTCCTTGAAGCCTCTGAATTTCATGAATTATTTAAATTCGCTGATTCTTTTAATTCTTCGAAATCCTTAATTTCTTTAATTCTCGGAAATTTGGGGAATTCCTGAAATTGTCTGCATTTCTTGAATTCCTTTAATTTGATTAATTCCTTGAATTCTGCGAATTTCATAAATTCCTTGAATTCACAGATTTCCTTGATTTCACACAATTCGTTAAATTCGCTGATTTCCTTGAATTCTCGAAATTATCTGAACTCCTTCAATTATATGCATTTCTATATATCAATGAATTTCTTGGATTTAAAGAATTCATATAATTCTCAGAATTTGTTCAATTCTCAGAAGTCTCGAGATTCTTTCAATTTCCTGAAATTCTTGAATCCCATAAATTCGAAAAATTCCATAAATTCATTGAGTTACCTGAATTATCTTAATTCCCTGAATTCTCCTAATTTATTTAATTCACTTAATTCCTTCAATTTTCTAAATTCATTAAATGCTTTGAAATCCCTTAAAGTATCTGAATTCGCTGAAATCCTTCATCTCTCTGAATTACCTTAATTCCTGATATTTTCTAAATTTATTTAATTGCCTCAATTTTGCTGAATTCCTGAACTCCTTTAATTCTTTTAATTCTTGTAATTCTCTGCAGTCCTTGAACTTCCTGCATACTCTGAATTCCCTCAAATTCTCTGAAACCTCTTAAATTCTCTGAATTCCATAAATTCCTGCAATTAACTGAAGTCCCTGAATTCCTTCTATTTCCTGCATTCCTAGAATTCTCTGAAGCCCTGGAATTCCCTCCATTTTCTGAAATCCCTGGAATTCTATGAAATCCTTGAAATTTTCCGAATTCCCAGAAATTCTTTGAAATCCACCGCAATATCTATTGCATAAATTCCCGAAATTATCTGAATTTGCTACATTACGTTAATTTCCTAAAATTCTTCAATATTCTTAATTCTTGGAATTACCTCAACTCTTTCAATACTGTGAATTCTTGGAATTATATCAATTCCTTGAATTCACTTAATCCTCGAAATTCCTTCAGTTCTTCTGAATTTCTCTAAATTCTTAGAATTATGTTGAACTCTCAAAAATTTAGGGAGTTTCGCGAATTTAAATAAATTCTCGAATTGAGGAAAGTATACGAACTCCATGTTTTCAGATAATTCAAGTAGTTCAACGAATTCAAGAAATGAGAGATAATACATAAAATTCAAAGAAATCAAAAGCATTCAGAAGAATTCAAAATAATATTCGAAACCACTCAAAAAGCTGAATTCTTCTTTCAGACGACCATCACCAGATTTCTCGTTTTAAACGTGCACTCCGAGAGAGGTTTATTAACATGTCATCGATTATAAAAATATCCAAAAAATATTACTAGAATTTCAAGCTTTCTCTCATACCCTGCTGAAATCCAGAGAAAAAGTCCCCCAGCCCCACCCCCATAAACGCCATCAACATAAAGCTTTTCCACAAATTAGCATAATCCTCCTCCACATAGAGGGTATATATAATTCGGGGTACTTTTTCTTAGCTTTCAAGGAATGAAGAACTCCACTTTGAATGCCGAGAAATGTGATTATAGGGCGCCCTGGTGAAACTTGATGTTTGGACAAACCGAAGATGTCTTAATTTAAAGGATGGTCGAACCGAGGACGTTTTTCTTTCTTAGCAAGAGTCCGGTCTGCACTTTGTGGCGAGGTTGATAAGGAAAGGACGCGATCTGAGTTGTAGACTTTTCAGAGTGCGACCCTCGATTCGTTCGATCCTGGCAGATAAAATACGCGTAGAGAGAACCTCGTCCGTTTTCCATAGGGAGGACTGACATACCCCTCCCTTTCTCACCCCTCACGCACTCTCGCTCTCTCTAATGTATTCACAAATCTTCCTTCTAACGTGGCGTTATCATTCTCCGAGCAGTCTTCGCTTTTTGGTGCCCAACTCCTGAATTGGGGTTGGGCGCATTTTCCCTTCTCTCTCTGTCCACCTACACCCTTAGCTTCACCTCCTCCTTCCTCACCTTCTGGGGAGGAATTCATTTCGCGGCCCAACGCCCTCGTCTCTTGCGAATGCCACTATTCGATTGCTTCGATTATCCTTCCCTTATTCTTCGAATCTCTCTACCCCTACCTCATTTTTTCTCTCCTTTCTCTTTCTTTCTGTGGCTTTGTCACTGCATTGACTCTGCTTTTCCATATTGTATTATTTCACTCTTTTACTGTTTCACGCTTTTACTTTTTCACTCTTTTACTATTTATGTCCTTCTAGCTACCACACTTCAACTTTTACATTCTTTCTCTCTTTTAACAACCTCCCTTACCTTATTTTTCTCCTTTCTCTTTCGTTCTATGACTTTGTTTCAGTTTTGCTGTATTTCACGCTTTAACTCTTTCATTCTTTTCTTCTCATCCTTTCACCCTTGCACTATTTCATTCATTAACTCTTTTACTCTGTCAATTTTTCTGTCTTTCATTCTTTTCAACTTTGACTATTTCACTCTTTTTCTCTTTCTACCTTTTACTAATTGACTCCTTCACTCTTTCTATCTTTCTCTCTATCTCTCTTTAACTCTTTGACTAATTCACTCTTTAAATCTTTCAATCTTTTTCTAATTTACTCTTTCACTCTTTTTCTCTTTCTTTCACTCCTTAACTCTTTCTATATTTTTCTCTTCCTTTCACTCTTCCAATTTTATACTCTTTTAATCTCTACCTCTACCTCATTTGATCTTTCTTTTCTATGGCCTTTTCTCTATTTTTTTCATTTCACCCTTTTACTCTATTCCTCTCATCTTTTTACCCTTTCGACCTTAGATTATTTCATCCTTTAAACTTTTCAGTTCAGATGTTTTCCCAAAATAGTTGAATGTTCACCCTAGAAAGAATTATTCGCATTAAAGTGGAAAACTCCTATATTAGAAAATTGGAATCAGAATTTCTTATTGTTATTTTTACGCCTTTTTTAACTCTCAAATGTCGCCATTCTAATTTTTTAAAAAATGTTAAAAAGGGGGAAAGGAAAATAAGGTAAACACATTTTACTTTTATGTTTTTCCCTTTTTTTGTATCCTCTTTTTCCATTTTCCGTCTGTTAATTTGAATTGAACCATTTAAGTAGTATTTTTCTTTAACTCCCAAGAATTTATTTTTTTAAATTGTTTTAATTAAATTGATCAGTGAGCTTTCAGAAATTCTTGTTGCCATTTACTCAAGTTGTTAAATTATTCTCTATGACTTGATAAATTACTTATTTACTTCATTCGATTACCTTTTTCGATTGGCAAAAACCGAAACGTTTACTTCGTTTCCATTAAGCAGTATAAATTTTGTACCAACTGGAGATTTTTAATAAAATACTCAATCGTAAACGTCACTTTCCAGTTTAGCGATAGCATTTTTCTTCCCAGTCGACTGGCGTCTAGCTGATCGCTTTAGTCGCTTAAATCGTTTTTTGGACGTTTGAAGAATTGTGTTTATTAGCGACGGCTTTGCATGAACTCAATGAAATTCAGTGCCGTTTTTCGCGATCCGTCGAGGGATTTCAGAACAACAGTGTAGCTCGTGATAAATTATTTCTGGATTCTGAACGAAACGTGTGAATTCAGATTGTTAAGGAGAAAAAAAATAGATGCAACTCTCGGTGTAGTCATTCGCGGTTTAGTACTTACTAGATCTGCTGGCCCACACAGTTTCTTAGCGCGCGGACCAAGAGACGGTTGCGACGCTTGCCTCAAACACACCAGCAGCATAGAGGTAAGGCGCAGGGCGCGGGTACTCAAATGCGTAGATTGCGCAATATTATGTGTAACAATTAGAAGCGTTTCAGACGGCCCTGACTGTTTAAGTTTTGATAAACTCAATTTAAGAACAAGGCTACATTCAGGCATCCTCCCACACTGTGGCTGAACCGAGAGTCTGGTGTAATACCTTTTTTAAATAAAATTTAGAAAAATAGCTGTCAAAATTAAAATACTTAGAAACTTTTGTTTTCTCGAATCGGAAAAATAAATGTCACTTAATTTGCTCTAAAACCATGTTTCATTGCCAAAAGATTCTGGGTCTTTAGCTGTTGAACCTGCTTGATTTGATCACTCATGACATTTTGAGTTCAAGATTCTTATTTTATATTAAAAATTTCCATTAACTATTTTGTGAAAAATTTTTGCAAACAATAAAATTATAATGGTTTATTACTTTTTTGTGTATAATTCGTCCTTTTATCTTACAAATTTTAAATTTTGTTAAAACTTTTTTTTTGCTCATTGTCTAAAATCTGCTTCTTGGTTGAAAATTCATCTTCTTTTGTTTTTCATTAGTTAAGATTCAACTTTTTACTTAAAAATCTAACTAATTTAGAAAAAATTCTTATCATTATGGTTGGAATTTATTTTTAACTGAAAATTTAGCTACTCGAATGCCAGTTAAAATTTGATTTTTGTGTTTGGAAATTAATTTAATTTAATTTTAGTTAAACATTCCATTGTTTGCAGAAAATTTGCAATTTTTTAGTTCAAAATTCAACAATTTAATAGGAAATTCATGTATTTCGTTCAAACTTGTTTCCATTTGTTTTTGTGCTCAAAAGCAATTTTTTTCTAAAGTATTAACTATGCCATTTTGGTGAAAAATTAATATTTTTTAGTTAAAAGATTAACATTTTGCTTAAAACTTCATGTTTTTTCGAGAAATAATTTTTTTTGTGGAAAATAATCTTTTTTTTATCGAAGATAAAAAATTTAATTAAAAAAACTTTAACTTGTCCATTTATGGTTGAAAATTGTTTTTTCGTATTTGAAAATTCAACTATTTGGTTGAAAGTTTATATATTTTGTCGAAAATTCGACTTTTTCATTTGGAAACTGATATGTTTTGTTGATATGACATATTTTTGGTTAGATATTTACGTATTTTTTCAATGATTTTTTTGGTTGAAAAAAAGTTTTGTAACGGAAATTTAGGTAACTGAAAACTTAATTTGTCTATTTTTCGTTAGAAATTTATATTTTGTATTCGAAAATTCAACTTTTAGTGGAAAATTAATCTTTTGGATTTATAAATATTCTTTTTTTGCCAGGAAAACGTAATTATTTTGTTGAAAATTTCTGTTTGTTGGTAGAGAATTGATCGTCTCGGTTGATAATAATTGATCTTTTTGTTTGAAAATTCAATTATTTGAAGGAATTATTTTTTTTTCGAGGATTCATCGTTTTAGTAGAAAATTCACCTATTTGCTTGGAAATTTAACTATTTAATTGAAAATTCCAATTTTTTGTCGTTAAATATTCATAATTTAATTTGAATATTTATTTTCAAACTCCAAGTTTGATCTTTGTTTGACCAAGCTTAATCTTGAAATTTTTTAAAATAATTGAAAAAAATTATAACAACGCATTAATTTTCGCAATGTTATTTAAGAGAAAATTCACTTTTAGTCTCAAACATAGATTTTCTGATGTACTTTCCTCTAAGTTGTAATATCTTCGAATTATTTCATTAAATAATTTATCTCTCTGTTCTCCACTGTTTCTCAGAATCTGTCTTTACAATCGTGTAAAAAGGAATTTTTTTTCAACCGAAAGAGATAAAGTTATGAAAAGATTAAAAGGATAGATTGTATGGACCGATATTGCTTACTGAAACGATTTTTCTTGGAACTCAGAGATCACCCGCTATATAGAGATGCACGAAAACCTCCGCGGTGGAGGAGACATTAATATTAAGCACCCCCACCCTGCTCAGATCGTCGATAAGATTTTTATAGTCCGTTCGGGTGGCGGTCGCGCATTGCCAAATCACGCGCTCTCCGTCCTATCGACATTATTTTCATACAGAACAAACCATCTACTCAAATACAATTTTTAAATTCCACTTTCTATTCTATCTACTTTATTATTTTATTTTATTATTTATTTTATTACCTCAACCGCAATTTTAGGCGACGCGCGCGTTTAGTTTCTTCAGCACACTCTAAATTTGAATCATTCAAGATTTTTCTGACTAAATTAATCAAGCATGATTTAATCGAAAGATCAGACATTTCTACTGACAAAATAATCGATTTAACATAAGAATCAGGCAATATTAATGCCTGAATCAGGCAGCTGAAAATACTGATTTTTATACAGTAATTTTAATCAAGGTCGTGGCTTTTTGTACCGAAATTTCAGTTCGAAGATCTGCATTTTTCCGGTATATGTAGACACTTCATTCAATAAATGATTCAAATTAGCCATAATTAAATGTAATAGCATGAATAATTAAATCAAATTATGATTAAATAAATAATATTATTTATTATTTACAATCAAAATGACTGATTCAATTTGTGAAAGTTATCTATTGATTATATAATTTAAAATTACTGATTTCACTGGCGAAAGTTACTGATTATCTGATTTTAATTGAGTGATTTTATCATTGAGAGTTAAACTTTAGATGATTCTAAAATACTGATTCGATCAGTGGACGTTACTGATTAGATACATCCATTTTTATTGTCAAAAAAATAAATCTTCATTGCTGAAAGTTATTAATCTTTTTTGTTGAATCAACTGTTTTGAATAAAAATAAAAATATTTTTATTACATTTTTCATTTCAAATTATATTTCTTAGTTGAAAAGAATGTCATATGTTAAAAATTGATGCAAACTCCTGAAAAAATTGAAACATTTCTCTTTGGGATAAAAATTTCATTATTTGGTTAAAAGTATAATTGATTTGTTTAAAATTGATCTTTTTGTTAAAAATTAAATTAATTAATTGAAATTTGTACAATTACATTTTTTATTAAAAATTTGTGAAAAATATTTCTTTAAAAAATCTAATAAATTGTATTTTTTGGTTTAATTGGACTGTTTTTTATTTATATTTAAAATATTTTTTGTTTGCAATATCAAACCTTTTTTATTTTAAATCTTTTTTGGTTCAAACATTAGCTGTTACGTTTTTGTGTTGAAAATTTAACTTGTTTTCATTAAATATTTTTCTACTTCATTGGAAGTTCAAAAGTTTGTTAAAAATGACTTTTTTTGATGAAGATTTATAGTTTTAGGTGAAAATTCATCTCTTTGGTTGAAAATTCAACTATTCTGTTGAAGTTTCGTTGTTTTTTTGTTGTTGCAAATTAATTGTTTTAACAGGAAAGTTTCGTACTTGGAAAAAATGTAGTTGTTTAAGATTCATCATTTTAGTTGAAAATGCATCTCTGGTTAAAAATTTAATTATTTTGTTGGTCATTTACTTATTTATATTTTTTTGTTAAAAGTTGATATTTTTTCAGTTAAAATTTGAATTATTTAGTTGTGGATTCAACTATTTCATTGCAAAATTTAAATTTCTATTGAATTCTATTGGTTTCTTTATTTAAAACAGAAATTTTTTTAGATTGAAAATTAAACAATTTGATTGAAAGTTGAACTATGCTTTCTTTTAATTTCTTTTTTTTACGATGTTTCACAATTTTATATGAAAATTCATCTGTTTGGTTGAAAATTGAACTATTCTGCAAAATTTTTTTTTCATTATAAATCAAGTTTTTCAACTGAAAGTTTAAATATTCCATTTTTTATTGCAAATTGAGTTTTGATCTCTTTGATTGTTATAATTTCTGCAACATTACGACAATCTTTATTTCAATTGAAATTCAAAAAACAAATGACAAAAAAAAGTTTTATTTTGAACAAAGAAACGGCGTCAAAATGTACTTCAACAAAATCAAATCATGACTGGTTTATATGAAGCAATCCGAATATTGAGAACAGATTAATTGTTTTTGAGTTTTGGCATTGTTCAAAACAATGAAGATAACTAATGTTGGAAATGGATTTGTGAAAAATGACCTGTAACAAAATTAAATCCTATTTTTTCTGTTTAGAAATAAGTCTGAAATTCAAACATGAAAACAGCTCCATTCTCATTCTCCGTTGTCTCATTTTTGCTGCAACACAAAACAACAACAAATCGGCGTACTCTTGATAACCGATGTTTTCCGTATAATAAATGAGCGAATTCGAATTTGATCCTTATTAAGTTTTCCGATTCCTTTATTCACAATTTTCTTGTCCTTTAATTCATTTTGTCCGAATAAATACTCGCATTCCCTTTATATGTAAGAAATACCTCAAGCCGTGAATTGTCTGGAGTTGTTGGTCTGTAAAGTGTACCTCGTCGTGAATCCCTGAGAAAGCTTTGAATCGAGTGAAACGGTCAAGAGACAGGCAGGATATCAGGATCAGGACCAGGACGAGTGAGACAATTATCTTAAAATGCATTGGTCTGATTGAGAAAAGGTTCGTTCGAACGTCTGCCTGTCTGTCTGTGAGCATGTCTGACAACGGGTAGCATGGCCGACTGAATGGGTCTTGGAATGTGCCATCCCATACCCCCTATTACTATATGTATTCCCCTTATACGCAAACACCGATCCCTGCCCTTGCCCTGCTCAGCTCACACACACCATTTATAATGGGATTCTTCTTCTTCTTCTTGTATTGTATGTATCTTAGCGATGGATACGAACCTGATACAAGTGCGTTCGATTCTGTAATAAGTCCCCAAGAAGGAATGCATTGTTACCGGCACAACTGCTTCTTCCATCTCTTCTTTAAATCAATTCTCTCACACAAACAAATCACCAAATTCACACAAAGAAATTACCAGATCTGCACCAAGAGATTTGGCAGAGAATACTTCAGAGAGATTCCAATGATAGATTAGACACAGGAGTTATGATGAGCTTTGTAACTGTAGGTATAGGTATTAAGAAACTCCCAATTTTTATATTTTCGAACAAAATTTCAGATTACTACATCCTGATATTTGCCTAATAAAAATAAAAACATTTTAATAGGCAAAGCCTAATTCTAAAATTGTTACCAGCAAAATTACTTACAAAAATTAACAGATCTGCTTAAAGAGATTTGGCACAGGAAACTTCAGAGGAATTCTTATGATAGATTAGAAGCAGAAATAATGATGGTCTTTGTAGCTGTACGGAGTACTAAGAAACTTGAAAGATGTTGAAGTAGCTAACTCCTGACATTTGACCGGTGAAACTGCTTTCCTATTATAGATTAGACGCAGAGGTCATGATAATACTTATGATAATATAATAAATAAATAATATATGCTAATATAGGTATTAAAATACTACCAATATTGTATTTTTCAGAAAGATTCTTAGGTCACTAACTCTTGATATTTGGGTAGTAAAGATAAATAAAGTCTAATATCAGGAGGTTAATTAGAAAATTGTTACCAGAAGAATTGCTTCCATCTTTACTCTAAATCAATTCTCTCAAGAAGAGAAATGACCAGATTCATATATTCATCCAATAAATTAAATATTGAAGTTCCATAGAAGTTTTCCTGAGAGATATTAAGCCTTTAGTACAATGTTTGTAGAATCTTGTAAAAAGACACTTCCTCTTTCCGGATTCTCACCCCATGTCTTAAGTACATACCACACCCTCGAGCAAGAACTCGTGTCCTCTGCCGAGAAACTTTTAATTCGTCTGCTAAGTTTTCTACTTCGCTAGCCCCACGACCACAGATTGTTTAGCCTTTGGTGAAGCCTCAAGAGGGAATAAATAAAAAGCTGTTGCAAAAGGGAGGAGGGGACAAGTGAGTGCCCCTTTTGTAGTCGCTGGGTGATAATTTTTAATCAGTGCGTCGTAGTTCCTGCCAAGTTGGAACCTGCTCCTTTCCTTTGTGCTCTTCTCACAAGAGGAAGGAGAGAGGAAAATGATTGACCGACCATAAGATGTGCAGGAAGGACTAAAGCTTTTTGTTAATTGGGAGAGATTTATAGACTCCCGAAAATGAGTAAAAGTAAAAAAAAATATTATATTAAGATCCTAGGTTCCTTTGAATCGCTTCAGCAATCCGGCTCGAAGGACCAAATTAAAGTATCTATGAAACCAAAACAAAATATAATAATTGGGTGTACTTCCGATAAGGTCACCCGAAAATATGTCGATATTTTAAACTTCTGCACGTAAAAAGACGCTTTTTACGTTTAACATCTTGAGATAAATAAATCCCTTTAAAATATTTAAAAAGAAGTGACAAAGTTATTTAACTCCTTTTTGGTCAATTCTGGGATCTGCTGATTCACTTTAGCAATATGGCAAAAAGAACCAAATTAGAGTACCTGTCGGGTCTATAGGATATTACTGTCATTTTTTTCTCAAGGAAGTAGTAATTTTCTGCAGTTGAAGCTCGTCCACTTCTGAAGAAGACAGGATAAATGGAAGGCTCGTGTTTTGACAATTTGTTGAACCCAGAGCATTGAGCATGTAGTTGGGAGATAATAAAATATGTCTAGAGCGGTAGTATACTGCGTTCCATCGCATCGCTCTCGGTTGTTGCATTATTGTCTGCGGAGGTGGGGAAGTGTTCACCCTGTTCGGCCCGGTGGTATGCACCGACGAAGCTAGACTGCCGGGCACGCAGAGCGCCACCACTCCCTCCCTATTATAGAACTCTTAGCATTCCGAGATCGGACTTTACGAGGACGCGCCACCAATTCTGCTTACCGTCCAAACAAGAAAAGTAGTAACTACATTGTGGATGAGTTCCCACTCAGAGATTTAACTACAACCAAGATTTATTTATTACATTGATTTCGGATAGAGACCGATGAACTGACGCTGATTCCCCCTATGTGTCAGGTCACCGTTCTTGAAAAGAAAAAAGCACTTAACAAATTGCGGGAGTGAAAAAGAAACCATGTTCTGATGAGCGATCTGGTAATTACTGATTGTAGATTTCGCACTTGACCGATATTCATGGATAGGGCTGGTACTCTGGACCCAGACTAGAAATGAAAAAATAGAATTGATAACGGTTGAGTAAGCTCATGGACCCATTGTACTAGTTACTTATGACTGGATTTGTTATCCCTTCTAATTTTTCTGGGCTGCAAAACAAGGGGGTGTTTTGAGAGTGGCGTTCGAAAGAGAGTCCATCGATGGTGCCATTCCGTTAAGCTTCTTTTGAGGGTAACTCGTTTTCGTATGGTGCACCAAATTGCTGGACAGAGAGGCGCTTTTCCGGGATGGAATACGGGCGCTATGTTATTCATTTTCTACACTTAGGTTTCTCATAATGAATACATATTTTTGCAATTATCTGACAAGAGATACACAAATTTATTTTACTCTTAAAATTACATGTAAGCTCTTATTGCACCGATCCGCTCAATTGCTCATTGCATAAATTTCGTCTATGCAAAGTTGGAATATGATAAAATTTGATGTTATCAAAATATTGTTTATGAATTTCCTTCTCAAGTTGCTGTGGCAGAATAATCAATAACTTAACCCTCCTATGACATGGAGTATCAATAATTTAAGAGCTAATGACACATGAAGATTCACATATGCAAGCGCATT
The DNA here is from genome assembly GCA_035041075.1 of Acraspis erinacei. Lineage (NCBI taxonomy): Eukaryota > Metazoa > Arthropoda > Insecta > Hymenoptera > Cynipidae > Acraspis > Acraspis erinacei. Next base: position 92,064,398 of record JAWWLR010000054.1, on the reverse strand, counting down.
GAAGCTTCAATTATGTACGCCAGCAACTTTGTAGAAAGTAGCAACATATAGGAGATGAAATTTCCATCTAGAATGTATGTGCACCCTAGCTTTACATGTCGATACCAGGAACCTGTATACTGAAATAGTATGAAAAAGTCCTTAATGGAAAACTGACAGGGGCGAGAGGCGAGAGCCAAGTCCTCCACTAGTCTACTTCGAGGGAGTCTAAGAACCGCCTAAGCTTCTAGAATATTTATGCTAACCGGCACGCGAGGAAACAGCTATGACTGCCTCCGACGAGAATCCTGAGTCCTCTCGATGTTCACGCGCGGCGGTCTAGCTTCTCTTTTTCTTTTTTCGCTTTTTCTCTTTTTTTGTTGTTGCATTTTCTCTCTCTTTAACGTATGCACGAATACGCCCATCGGCACTCACGATCATCGGTCACGAAAAGGAGACCCTCGCGACGTGATTCGCGCTTAGCTATCATGCTCTGTCTTATAGACCTTCTAGACCTTATAGACCCTTCCCCCACCTCTTTGACTGGTTCCCTATTACCCCCCAGGTCTTTAGTTTGTTCAGCATGCAACTGAACTTTGACACTAGTCCTTTTGAGTGACGAGCTTCTTGTTTCTCCATCAACTCGCAAATCGTCCTGGCTCGTTTTCGACCATGATATTATGTGACATTTCCATCTATCGCTGCACGGAAACAATGATTAGCTATTAAGAGTGACTGACAGACAGGTTTTAATGCCCTACTGATGGCAGAAGTTTGATGAGGAATTCATATCATTATGGGCATGGGAAAAATATTTATAGGATTCAGTAGGGTTGGTAAAAATACTTGCCTGGTACTATATGTATTTTTGTATAAACTTTCTGACGTGTTTCTGAAGGATCTGATTGTAGGGCCATTAGTACGAACAGAAATGAGTGCAGTAGCCACGAAATATAAAAACAGAACTTTAGACTTACAGAAGGTCCAAATAGGGTGGTTCGAAAAAATAAATTTCACGTTCTTAATATTCGAAAATAAAAATCTTTGTGCGTGAACATTGATTGGTGAAGCACATTGGGCAAAAAGAGCATGCATAAGGTCCACAGTATAGCTGCTCAGAAAAAATACTTCGAAGGATTTCATGCTTTTAATGTTTAAAAAAATCCATGGACTAAAAATTTTGCTTCCATATACGGCTAGGGAGATATAGATCAATCGATTTCAAATTTGAGCATTTTTTATAGTCAAAAATTGAAAAGATTCATTGGTGAATCACATTGGGCAAAAAGGGCGTGCAGAAGGTCCATTGGATGGCTGTTTAAAAAAAAGGTGCTTAAGTAATTCATGTTTTTAATATTGGAAAAATATCCTGATGCGTGAAAGCGCGCGTTCATTTTTTCTGTAAGTAAGATATAGATAAATCGATTTTAAATTTGAGCATCTTTTATGATAATAAATTGAAAATATTTATTGGCGAAGCACATGAAGGAAAAACATTTACTGCTATAGTAAGTCATAGATCACTCGATTTTGAATTTTTACATTTTTTATAGCAAGGAATTACAAAGATTGATTGGTGAAGCACATTATACAAAAGCGGGTTGCAGAACGTCCACAGAATAGGCGTTCTAAACGAAGATTCTTTAATGATTCACGCTTTTGGTATTAGAAAAAATCCAGCAGGAACATGAAAGCGCGCGTTCAATCACTGCTGGTAAGATGTAGATCAATCGATTTCAAATTTGAGCATTTTCTTATAGTAAGAAATTGGAAAGATTGATTGGTGAAACACATGGGGTAATATTCACAGGAGGCCAGGAATCAACATTAGCTCGCTAAAAGCATAGTTAACGATTTATTCCAAAAAAAGGGAAAAGTAAGAATATCTTGGCAGGACACAAGGGGATTGAATTCGCGTCGTCATTCCGGAATATGAGATTTCTTCGGAAGCGGGTATAGGTCGAGGGTGGAGTCGTGTGTATTGAAGAGGAGCAGAATTTTAGGGGCAGATAAATTGCGCTCGCGATCGTTCAACGCGAATATACGTAATACATGCATACATGCATACATACATACATACATACATACATACATAGCTAAATACATGTATATTCTTATGTATATGTATATTCTTATATATGTATATTTGTCTACCTATATGTATATATTTCCAGATATATAGCTATATCTCGAAATTTCTATGTATATGTATGGATATTGTGTATGTGACGCACACATCCACGTGATATGGGCGCATGTGGAGAGACGAGAGAAGACATTATTGGATTCTGAGCATTCCCAGAGTTATTAAAATTCGAAGCCAGACACGAGTGAGAGAGACAAGTTCGAAAAGAAACCGCCTCAAGAGGGGTAAGACGATCTTGAGAATATTAAAGTCCCAATACTCTGCCCGTCTTTTAAGAAAAGGCGATCCCTTCCGTCTTCCGGTCTTCCAACTTTACCCCACCGAAATTAGGCAATATCCCCAAGAAATAAACTTACCAGAAAATTATATAATACTGCTTACGTAATTATTTTACCCTTATTTCAATATTTATTCTGATATTTATAATTGACCTACATACCTTCCTCGGTACACAAATTATCATAAGAAATTGTTCAATCTTTTTAAACATTTATAATCTTTAAATAGTTCTGCTGCTACATCGAAATCTGTAAAAGAAAAGGTTTTTCTACGTAGACTACTACGCGATTTTATCTTTTAATAATAATAATAATAATAATAATAATAATAATAACGTCAATTTTTAAGCTTCTTCCTTTCTAGGAGAGTTGTCGAGCCAAAAATCAGTTCTTTGGAAAAAAAGTTTTTAACTTACAAAAACACATGATTTTAACAATATTTTTGTTTCTTTGAGAATGCTGATACTCTTTTCTGGCTTTAGGAACAAATAAATTGAAAACAATGCAATTTTTTGAAACGCTTTGGCACAAAATCACTAAACATTGGTCCTCATCAGTTAAGTTTATTAAATCTGTACAAATACATCATTTCTTGTAGGGACGCAATTTACAATTGAAAATCTTATTCTTAACACACATTAAGAATTGAACAATTTTTAATTTTTAATCTTCAAGATAGACCTATATGAAAAAAGATATAATTTAGCGTAATCCACTTGTAATTTGTTTTTGTTGAAAATTAATTTTCTTGACTGAAAATTTAACTGTAACCTTTTTTAGTACAAATGTTTGAGCAGAAGTGCATTTTTTATTGAAAATTTACCTGTTTATTGAAAATTTGTGTTTTTAGGTTGAAAATTCAACTTTTTTGTAAGAAATTAACTTTTTAGGTTGAAAATTTAAATAAATCGTTGGAAATTCGTTTTTTAAAACTAATTTCGTAAGAATTCATTTTTCTGACTGAAAATTACTAAATTTAATTGAAATGGGCTTTTAGTTGAAAATAAAATTATTTTGTTCAAATTTTGTTCTGTTTTCTTAAAAATGAATTTTCTGGGCTGAAAATTTAAAAATTCGTTCTTTTGTTTGGTTCAAAATTAATTCTTTTAACTGAAAATTTACCTATTCTGTTTTTGTTAAACATTTATATTTTTTGGTCAAAAATTTAACTATTTTCGTAAGAAGTAATTTTTCTGTTTGAAAATTCCTAATTTTTCTTGCAAAAGGTTTCAATGAAAATGAAACTATTTTGTTGAAAGTTCATTTTTTTGTTGTTAGGCATTCATTTTTTTAATTAAAAATTTACATGTTTCATCTTTCGTGAATGATTTTCTTTCTTAGTTGAAACTTTCTATATTTTGTTGAATTTTGTTTTATTTGGATTTAAATTAAACTGTTTTGTTGAAAAATATTTTTTTCGGTCTAAAAGTTAAACTGCTTTGTTATAAAATTCAACTTTTTGGTTAAAATTAACCTTCTTTATTGAAAATTTGTCTTTTTGGTTAGAAAATCAATCTTCTTGGTTGGACAAAAATGTTGTTGTTAAAAATTCCACTATTTGTTGGAAAGTTGAACTTCTTTGTTAAAACAATAATTTCTTAATTAGATATGCATTATGTTATTTGAAAATTTAATTAATTTGTTAAAAATTTCAACTAATTGATTGAATTTTCACGTATTTTGTTGATCTTTCTTCTTGGCAGAAAATTCATGCTTTTAGACAAAAATTTAATTATTTCTTTAAAAAAAGATCTGCTTTGTAAAAAATATTACAATTTTGAGAAATTATGATAGTTTAGGTACAACATTCAATTTTCCTTGAAAAAATCGCATTTTTGTTGAAAATTCGTAATTATTTTTTTGGAAATTCGTCTTTTTGGTAAAAAATTAATCATCTTTGTAGAAAATTCATTTCTTTCATTAAAAAAATAAATATTCCACTTTTTCTTCAAATTTATCTTTGTTAGTTGTAAATTCAAGTATTTTGCTAAAAATTGAAGGTTTTGAGTTGAAAATTCAACTAATAGATTCAAAACTCATGTATTTTGTTGGATATTCCTCTTTTTCGGGAAGAAATTAATCTTCGTTGGAAACTAATATTTTCGGATAAAAATTTCACTATTTGGTTGACAATTCATCTACGTTGTAGAAAATTGACCAGTTATTTATTTGATTAAAAATTCGCCTTTATGGTACAAAATTATTCTTCTTGTTTCAAAAATAATTTTTTTGTTTTTGAAAATTCCACTACGGGGTTGAAAGTTGAAGTCCCCCCCTCAAGTATTTTCTAAACTAAATATCAATATCTTTTTCTAATAAAAACGATAATAAGCAAACATGACATAAGACCCTTTGCAAAGCGATATTTCTCAGGAAAGGTGATCCTCGTCTCTGCTTTCAAGAATTAATAACTTAAAAACGTAGTATCGCTTTACGTAATTTTAAAATGCAGTCTGATTGAAATTAGAGGAGTCTGAGGGGTGGATAAAAAGTGAAGACACTCGTTGAAAAATAATAGGAGGGAGGGGAGATAAGGGATCGAAAAATGGGGGTTGATGAGGGGGTTTCTATCACATGTGAACAAATATCGAAATTTTTCTATAATCTGTATAATCGCCTGGCGTCGTCGTCCATCAATCATACTTCACAATAAACTTAATATGATACGCGGAGGTAGACCTCATATACAATGTGTCAAACGGCGCGACGTTGGCTAACTTGAATGTATTTTACCAATACGATAGTTCAATGCACGTATAGACAACAATGTAATGCAACACTATGTAAAATTTCACTGGCGTGGAAAGAAAATTTTCAATTACTTTTCTTTTCTTGAATTTCTTAATAAATTTCATTTTATTATTAGTAGGGGTACCTTGTGAAAAAGGGGTGTCTTTCTTTGAAAACTCAAAAATATTGTTAGAAAAGGTTACTGCAAAATCCTGATTTTGAAATTCCCTGACTTTCTGTGAATTTTCTCTGATCAATTTTTCATTTTCATTGGCAATATTTAACTTTTATTTTTGGTATAAAAACAACCTTAGGCACAGGAGAACAATAATGTTAATGGATAACAATGATTATTTTTACATTTATTTTGAAGACTGAAAATTAATTTCCTATAAAGAAAAACAAGTTTTTAACAAAATATATAAAAATAGGTGATTTTTCAACCAAAGAGCAATCTTATTATATGAATGAATTTTTAGCCAAAAATGGAATTATTAATATTTCAGTTAAAAGAATTAATTTCCAACAACCATAAAGTAATTCAAATTAATGAAATTTAAATGAGATTAAAATCAAATTTGAATTCTATTTAACGTCCAATAATAAAATCAAATTGGCAGAATTCCGGAACAAAATAAAACTGCGGTGATTATACTTTAGAAATGTTTTTTATTGTGATTTGATAATAATAAAAGTAAAAAAGATGAAATAAATAAAAAAGAGAAATAAGTGGATTTTACTTTCCTCTTTGTCATTTGTCTCCAAAAAAAGAAAGATAGATGAATTTTCGCAAAATAATGAATTCTAAACGAAAAGTCTAATAGCTGATATTTCCACCGAAACCTTTTAATTCCAATGAAAAATTTGGTTAAAACCAAAAATTACTATTTTTTAAACAAATTATTGAACCTTAAAGCAAAAAAAGACGAAATTTCTACAAAAAGGTTGAATTTTCGCACAATAAATATAAATTTTCTACCAAACGAATTGAATTTTTCAACCTTAAAAAGGCAAGTTTTAAACAAAATTTCAGAGTTCAACCAAAGAAATTATTTTTAAACAAAGAACATGACATGAAATAAATTTTCACCTGAAAATAAAATATTTAAGTTTTCAGTAACTGAATTAGTTTAAAAAAAAGACTTTCTAAATAAAATAGTTAAATTTTAAATCAAACAGATCAAAATATAACCAAAAAATAAATTTCTAACAAAAATGCAAATTTTGTCCATGTAGTGCAATTTCAAACTAAAACACATGAATTTCAACTAAATGATATAATCCTAAATTAATGAGATCGATCTCTAACCAAGAAAATTAATTTTGTTTCATAAAAGACGATAACTTAAGAAGAAAATATAATAGTTAAATTTTCAGTTAAAACAAAATTAATTCTCAACAAAGAAATAAGAATTTTTAACAAAATGGTTCAATTTTCAGCCAAAGAAATTATTTTTATCCAAAAAAATGTAATTAAATAAATTTTTGATCTCATAATAGAATAGTTAAGTTTTCAGTTACAGAATTAGTTTTTAAAAAACTTTGTAAAGCAATTAGTTAAATTTTTTACCAAACCGCTGAATTTTCAACCAAAAAGAATAATATTCTACCAAAAAGGTGAATTTTGAACCAAATTGTGCAATTGGAAACTAAAAAGACGAATTTTCAACTAAATAACTAAGGTAGATCAATTTCTATGGAAGAAGATTAATTTTCTACAAAAAAGACGATATTTTAGTAACAAAACAGAATAGTTAAATTTTCAATTAAAAAAGAAATGTAAACAATAAAATTAATTTTCAATAAAAAAGATAAAGCTTCAACTAATGCTATGGGAATATATGTGAACAACAAATAGTTGAGTTTTTCGATTTGTAACATAAATTTTGAACCGCAAATTGAATAATTGAATTTTCAGGCGTATGAATGAATTTTCAATCAAAAAGTTGATTTTTTAACCAAACATGAAATAGTTACATTTTCAGTTGAAAATATTATTTTTTCACAATAAAAGCAGAATTTTTAACCAAAGAGATGAATTATTATCCAGAAAAGATCACTTTTCCATCAAATAGTTCATTTTCTTCCAAAAAGTGAATAGATAAATTAGTCCTCATAGAAATTACTTTTCAACTGAAATGGACGAATTTTTAATAATAAGAAGAACAGTAAATAATTTTGCATAAATTTCAAACAAACAAAATAAATTTTTAATGAAAATAGTTTAATTTTCCATCAAAAATTATAAAATTTTAACCAAAAGAATAAATGTCTACCAAGAGAGAATTTTTTTAAGTACATGAATTTTTAACCAAATAATGAATTTTCAACCAAAAATTAGAATTTTTGACCAAAAACATAAAGATTCAAACAAGAAGAAACTTTCTACCAAAAAGATCAATTTTTTAAAAAGAAGTTTAATTTCCTACTAAAAGACGAATTTAAAAAAAAGAGTTGAATTGTCAAGAAAAGTAGATTTATTTTGAGCCAAAATTTGTATTTTTAATAAAAAAAGATGAAGCTTTTCTGATAATTGACTAATTTTCCTACTCAAGATGCGAATTTTTAACCAAAGATTTAAAGTTATAACCAAGAAGATTATCAGTCAGTAAAAAAAATGTCATCCAAAATAGTTGAATTTTTAACCCAAAAAGACGAATTTTCCACAAAACAGTGGCATTTTCACCCAAAAAGAATGAGTTTTTCAGACAATTTTTTAATTTTTAAGAAATTAAGAAATTTTCTAAACGCAATATGAATTTAGTAACAAAAAATTTAAATCATAATTTCAATTACGTTTGTTCACTTAGTTGCTTAGTTTATAAAATTTTAGTAAGATGTTATTCACTACATGAATTATTATTATTACACCATTAAGCCATTTCCCTTTCGGGGTAGGCGTGACTCACTCGGCGGGGAGGGGATTAGTGTG
>JAWWLR010000054.1:91998067-92013137 GCA_035041075.1 Acraspis erinacei | reverse complement strand
AGTTTCTCCAATATAAACTTTGTTACAACAATTGCATTTGATCATGTAAACTACATTAGATAAATTTTCTGTCAAATTCTTATCTTTCTTAGTAATAAAACAATTTTCTAATTTGTGACTCTTTTTAAAATAAACATTAATATTAAATTTTTTAAGAGAACCTCTAATTCTTTCAGATAATCCATGAACATAAGGAGTACCTGGATTTAATGTCAATTTTGGGACTGAGCGTGACACTAAATCCAGAGGCTCGCAACTATTATTTTTCTCTTCTGTTTTTTTCTTTCTTGTTTGATTGTAGTTCAATTTAAAAAAAATTGTGAATCTTCAAAGGTAAATTTTCAAACAAAAAAAAGTAATTTTCAACAAAATAGTTCAATTTAAATTGATATTAATCTTTGGTTATTAATGTAGTGAAGACCTTTACCGGTTTTCTGATGTGCTTATTTAAATATTGCCAACATGTTTCGACTCTGATTTATTTTTTAGGTTTAAAAATTAATTTTTTAAATAAAAATTTAACTATTTTCCTTTTTGTTGTAAAGGTGCCCTTTTTAGTTAAAAATTCATCAGCTTGGATTAAAACTTAACTACACGGTTGGAAGTTGATCTCTTTAGTCTGGAAATTAATTTTTTGGATTAACAAATTAAATTCTCTTACTGGCAAATTTATATCTGTCTTAAATTTCCGATCAAGCAAATAATTTAATTTTCAGTTAAAGCAATTAATTTTAAACCCAGGAAGTAGTTCCATTTTCAATAAAAATTATGAATCTTCAGAGATAAATTAACTTCATCTTCAGCTATACAAATTCGAATTTTCAACCAATTAGTTACATTTTCAACTATAGAGATGAATCTGCAACCAAAAGATTATTTTTTAACGAATTATTTCAAATTTTTCAAGAAAGTTAAAATATCAATCTAGCAAATTAATTTTTAACAAATTAATTTTTCTTACTGGCAAATTTATATCTGTCTTAACTTTCCAATCAAGCAAATAACTTAAAAGTTGGAAACCTTCTTTAAAAACTCGTAATTGAAGAAGAAAATTTCTCGGCTTGGTAGAAAGCTTAATTTTTCTGTTGTAAATTTAATATTGCTTGTTTGAAATTAAATTTATTAACTGAAAATTTATCTATTCTAACTATCTTTGAAAATTTCTCTTTTTCATTGTAAAACCAACTACTTTGTTGGAATTGGATTTTTCTTGTTGTAAATTCATCTATTTGTACGGAAGTGTACTATTTTGTTGAAAATAAATTTTTTGTTTGAAAATTCAAATTTAACTGAAAATTGATATATTTCAATTTTGGTTAAAAATGTATGCTTTTTGGTTGAAAATTCATCCGCTTGGTTAAAAACCCATTTTTTTGGCTAAAGATTCATCATTTAAGTTAAATATTCATCTGTTTGTTTAAAAATTTTTTAGTTTTTTTTTCATTAATTTTTGTTGTTAAAAATTCACTTTATGAAAAACATTATACTAAAAAAACGAATTTTTAACCAAATAGATAAATTTTTAGTTAAAGAAACTAATTTTAAACAAAAAAAACGAATTATTAATAAAATAGTTCAATTTTTAAATATAATAGTGAATTGAATATTTATCCCAACAAAATTAATTTTCAACAAAACAATTAAATTTATGTTTATTTGACTCTATTAAATATAAATTGGAATACCTTAAATTCCTAAGATTTCGAATATAAATATTGCATTTTTAACAGAAAAGATGTATTTTCAACAAAGGGAGAAATATTAATTTTCCAGCTAAAAAAAATTTCTACCAGAAAAAAATAAATTTTCACCTAAAATGATAATTTTATTAAAAAAGGTTTCAATTTTAAATCAAAAACCGTTTAATTTCGGTGAAAAAATGCATTATTTTTTCTGGAAAAGTTGAATACTAGTTTAAAGTTTGAAAATTTGGTTCGAAAATTATTCTCTTTGTTCAAAAATTCAACTGCTTTGTTAAAAATTCATCTTTTTGGTTCAAAATTTATTATTTAGTTAAAAATCAATGTTTTGTTTGAAAATTCTTTCTTTAACTCAAAATTTAACCATTTCAATTTCGTTGAAGATGTACCCTTCTTAGTCAAAAATTCATCTGGTTGATTGAAGAGTCAACTACTCGATCGAAAATTGAACTTTTGTGTTCAAAAATAAATTTTTTGGATTAAAAAATACATTTTTTATTTGACAATTTATATCTTTGAGTGTTTAATACTCGCAAACAAATTAATTTTCTACTTTAAACAAACAAAATAGTTTAATTTTTAACAAAAATGATAAAACTTCAAATAAAAAAATGAGTTTCTAAGAAGGTAGTTCAAATTTAAACTAAGGAATTGAATTTTCCACATAAAAAAATTAATTTTAAACAAAATAATTAAATTTATATTAATCTGATTCTATCAAAGTTAATTTGAAACTCTTTAGATTCCTAACATTTCAAGTATAAAATATTAAATTTGCGTCAAAGAGAATGCAGTTTTAATGAAACAGCGCGAACTAATTTTGAACTAATTAAGAAAAATTTCGGTTAAAAAAAATAGAATTTAATACAATAATAATAACAAATAACCTTGAATAACATTCAATAGTGATAATGAATAACCTTGAATAACATTGAATAGTGATAATAAATGACCTTGAATAGCTTACGATAATAATAATGAATTACCTTGAATAACATACGATAAGAATGAAAACCATTGAATAGCATACGATAATAATGAATAACCTAAGTAACCTAGAACTTGCAATAAAAAGTATAGCAACTACCATTCGAAGGGTATGACTGAAAAAAATTTCTTTCAATCTCTCTAATAGCTTAATGGCAAAGCACCAGAACGGCAATCGGAATTTCTGTGTTTCGATTCCCAGTGAAGCGAAGTGAGAAAATCTTTTTTCAGAAAAATGTAATTCAAAAGAATTTTTAAATTTCTTTTCCATCTTTTCAGAAATGAAGTTACGTATTTTCTGTTATTTAAAAAGTTAACATTATCGATAGTTTAGATTTATATTTCTACAAATTGGGGAATGGCATCTACACTGATCAATAGTAACTAGCTCTGATGATAAGACAGATTCCTGTAAATATGAATGAAGTTGTGCAAAATTTAATTTTGAACCCCAAAAAATAAATCATTTGAATCAGAAATTGATCATCGTGACACATAACGGTATGCTGTTCCGAGATTTACTCTCTAAAAGTTAACTCTAAAGGTGATTAAATGATAATTAAGCCATAAAATATTTTGAATACCGTCACGTATTAAAATCGCGAAACACGTGCTGAAGGGGTCCATTGCATTTGAATGAAAAGAACCTCTTTTCCAGCAACCGTTGCAAAAATATGCTTTCTACCAAGAATTAAACGACCTTAAATAAACTGTTGGTACGGGCGGGTCGTCAGGCTGACACTCGCGATAATTCACGTCGAGCCACGTTGACGTGCATACGAATCACGAAAATTCGAGTGATCGTTACTCCAAGTTAGAAAAAAAAAATTATAAAAACAAAGACAAAGACTAAAATAAAAGAAGAAGGACTGGATTGTATATGCGACGGATCACTGCTTAATGTTTATACCATGTACAGGATTAATCATAAAGATGGAACGGGTACTTAGGTATTTATTCTGAAATTGCCAGATCGAACGATTTGAACACACGTGGCACTCTTGGCCAAAAAAAGATCACGTATTCAATTCTGGTGCCATTCGAAACTCGAAACTCGAACATAAAGAATAAATGCTAATCTTGTCTTAAAATTCGTCACGGACAAGGCCATGCGCGGTTCATTTGCCTTTAGGGATATGTTCCATCGAGCAAGATCGATCGAATCAAATCATTGAATAATTTCATGTAGGGAGAGGATGGAGGAATTGGAAAATGAGGGGAATTGTGATCGCTTCAAGTGATCCAATTTTGTAACATACATCTCTAGACAATACTGCAATTTTATTCTCAATGACAACATAAATCAATATTCCTTGGCACCCCATCCAGTAACAACCTAAAATATAAGTGATTGATTGCCACAAATTTTTACATTTTAGACAATGAGGTTTTTGACAGCAACAAAGTTTCCAAACCGCCTAAAATATTTTTTTTTAAATGAAGGGTCACCTAAGAGAGTATGAAAACCGAAAACTATAAGGTCACGTGAGAGCACATGTGACTATGATAATACACAAATTTCGAAAAGCTCTGAAGAATGTATACAGAACTGATCAAAATATTTTTTAAATGGTACAAAATTTTGTTATTTCATGGTAGCTTTTATCTGAAATAAAAGAAAAAACAGGAGAATCTTTTTCATAATAAATAAAACCTTATATCTTATCTTCATAATATTGTATAATATTTCTGTAAAGTATATAGACAATCAAGCCTTGAAGTTTTTGTTCAAAAATACCAATTTAAAAAAATATTATATCATTATATTTATATATAGTATTTTTAAATAACCTTAACCTACCCTCCTATTGTTAAAGTCATGTAAATATGCTTTGCAATCTAATGATTTTTTATTAAAAATAGCAACTTTAGTCAAAAAATCACTAACGAAACATTCAAAAATATTGTTCTAGACTTTAAATCTTTTAAAGATAATGATTTTTTCTTTAAGAATACCGATTGCTGGTTAAATGGTTAACAAAATTTTAAATTGTTAAAAAAAAATTAATCTGCTTGGAAATATATATCGATAATTCCAGTGAAAAGCGCTAGTTTAACCTAAAATTACAAAAAATAAGATTTTTTGTAATTTAAGGGTTTTTCGCTAAAAGAACGGATTTTCACTGTCCAACACAAATATATAGTCTAAAACTCTTAAAAAGTTGTGAATATTTTCCGAAATCTATAATGATTGAAAAAAATTGAATTTCCGATGAAAAACACTAACACAATCAAAAATAGTTAAAATCGCTCATTTGATTAAACTTAACTTTTTTGCTCCTCACTAAAAAAATGTTCTTAGTTGAAAATTCAATTATTTCATTGAAAGCTAAACTTTTTTGCTAAAAATTTTTGTTTGTGTCGAAGAATCATCATTTTAATTCTAAATTTATTTCTTTGGCTGCCAATTTCATTATATTGTTAAAATTTTATTTAATTGAAAAATAATTTTTTTAACTGACAATTAATTATCACAGTTAAATTTGTTCCTATTTTGTTGAAAATTCATTATTTTTAGCTGAAAGATAAATTTTTATACTAAAAATTAAATTAATTCAGTTAAAAAACAAATTATTTTCATCGTTTTAATTGAAAATTGATGTAAAATTAATCTTCTTAATAGGAAATGGAACTATTTCAGTTGAAGACTCATAATTTAATTTATTATTTAAAATTCAAACATTCCATTTAAAGATTCATCATATATTTTACCAATACAAAATTTAAGTTAAAAAATAAACTATTTGGTTGAAAGTTCCAATCTTTTGTTAATAATCCAATTTTTTGTTTGTTTGGAGATTCATTATTTTAATTGAAAGTTCATCTAGATTGAAAATTTAGTTACTTTGTTGAAAAATCGTTTTCGTCTTTGGCTGAAAATTATTATTTTTAATGAAAACTGAACTATTTTAGTTGATTATTCGTAATTTAAGTTGAAAATTCGTCTTTTTGTTTAAAAATTCAACTACTATTTCAATTGAAAATTCATCTTTTCAGTTGAAAATCCATGTATTTGGTCACAAATTATTCATTTTGGGTATGAGATTAAACTTTATCGTTTAAAATTCATTTCTTTGGTTTGAACATTAGTTTCTTTTTTTTATGAAAATTAATTTTTTTAACTGAAAATTTACTATTTCATCTTTAGTCGAACGTCAATATTTTGAAGTTGAAAATTCAACAGTGAGGTTTAAAATTTTATTGAAAATTAAAATATTGGGTCGAAAGTTCGTGTAGTTTGTTAAAAATGATTTTTTTGTAGAAAATTAACCTTTTTCTTTGAAAACTGATGAATTTGGTTGAAAATTAGTTTTCGAATGGAAATTTTTTTGAAAATTAGTTTTTTATTAGAAATATACATTAAGTAAATTTTTCTTTCTATTTTTTTTGATAGACCTTGATTATTTTTTTTCTTTCAAATTATCGTCCTTATGACTCAAAAACTCAACATTGTGGATGACATTTTTTTCCTGATAGATTGGAAAATCATTCTTGGCTGAAAATTGAACTCTTTAATTGAAAATTCACCTATTTTCTTGAAAATATCCCCTTTCTTTGTTAAAAATTAGTTATTTGAAAAAATATAATAATAAGATTTTACATTAATATACACTCAAATCTAGATTTAGTGTCAGTTTTGGTGCTGATAGTGATTCTTGGAATCACTAAATCCAGATTCGACTGTTCACTCCAAGTCCCATATAATAAGAGCTTCGCGGGTTGCGTCGCACTAGCCTTGTTACTAAATCAGAATCCTCGGAACGTAAACAGTGAGGACCATCTGAACCGTTTCCAATTGAAATGCATAATATTGCGCTATATACTCGAATGAGTACTCGCGCACTGCGTATCTTCCGAGTCGCGAATCGCATCCATCTCTCGGTCTTTGAGTTGAGGGACTGCGTGGGTCAGCAGTTCTATAAATTACAAAACCGGACTGGCTTATATGGGACTTGGAGTGTATTTTGCATTTTTGTCATTTCTATTATGCACACAAATGTGACACACCTATTTCTTAGAGAATGATTTTTGACCATTCAAAGTTTTCCAACTGGGACACTTCTTTAAAGTTGAGAGTTTCGGAAGTGCTTACGAAAAGCGAGTGGCTGCAAGTTTGTAGAGGTGTAGCTGTAGATCTTCATTTGAGGATGCGTTAACAGCGACCCAGCGTAAACAACAAGCTTGGAGGAAGGGTGATTTCTATAGGTCAGAAAGAGAACACGAGAGAAAGAGGGAGAAAAAAAATGCTGCAAAAGTGGGAAGGGATGGAATAGGTTTCAGTAGGGTACAATGTACATTAACAGAGTTATGCCCCCAAGGGCCCGGCTGGTAACACGTATATCTTGGTTATTTTTTATTACCGTTCCTAACAACAAGGTAAAGTAAAGTATATAGATTATAGAAGAAGTTACTTCTCTCCCCTTTCGACTCAACGTCTATTATCTTTTTTCAAAAACTTTTTCTATTTAAAATTAGGGCCATGTGCGCCCTAAATTTTTATAATTACAAAGAAGGTTTTTTCTACCAAATTTTTTTAAATGGAAAATTCGTCTTTTACTTCCTCACAGAAAGCTTTCCAGTCATTATAGTTTCGAAAACTTAAACTTGTTTAATTAGACGTTCATCAATTTTAAAATGGATTCTCAACAAAAATGTAATATTAGCTATTCTGAACAAGAATTTTTTTAATTTTTATATAAAATAATAAATAGAAATAATTACAAAAAATAGATGAATCCTCCAACAAAACAGATTCATTTTTGACCACATAGTTGTATTTCAGTTAAGGAAAAAATTGCATAAAAATGTAGAATTTTCAAGTCAAAGAGACGAGTTTTATACAAGAATATTCAATTTTTAACCAAATAATTAATTTTTTTACTAACAGGACGAATTCCCAACAAGAATTGAAATTTGGGCTAAGAAAGATTTCTCAGTCAATAAACAAACATTTCATCGAATTTGTTGAATTTTCAAGCCAAAAAGGAGCTTTATAAAAAAAAATAATTCCAGTTTCAACCAAATAATTAAAATTTTCAATTAAATGGCAGAATTTTAAAGAAAATTGAAAGTTATTTAAAACTTTAAATATTCATTTATAAACATTATTTTTACGAAAAAAAACTTCAACTAAGTAGTTCTTTTTTTTAATCAAAGAGATGATTTTCTAACTAAAATGAAAATTCTTTAACCAAAAACATTAATTTCTAAAAAACGGATTCAATTTTCATTTTAAAAATATGAATTTTTAACAGAAAATGTAATTTTAAACCAACAAAATTTTTAAACAACCAAAGATTAATTTTCTATGGCCATAGAATAGTTTAATTATTCGTTAAACAAATTAATTTTTAACAAAAAAGGGAATTTTCAATAAAGATGTTTTTTTTAACCGAAACAGTTTATTTTTTAGAAAGACATTTAAATTTTTAACAAAAATTTTAAAAGTTAACTTCTCAAATGAACAAGAAAAGAACTTTTATTAAAAAAATATTTGGATTTTCTTATTGGGTTCTATTAATTAAATAAGGGCTAAGATAATTTAAAAGAAAGATCATTTTTAATACTTTTATAATATTCAGTCAGGAAACTGGAAATATTGTTTAGAAAAACCGGAAAGATGAATTTTTAAAACCAAACAGGCGAATTCCAGAAAAAAATTTAATTTTTCAATACAAAAAGTATTTTCTGTCAAGAGAGCAGAAAATTTCAAGGAAATTATAGCTTCAAGAGACAATAGATTTCTCTAGAAAATTCAAAAATATTTTTTGAAATTTTTGAAATTATGACAGAAGATTTAGAAAATTTCTAAGAAATATTTTCTATTTTCCAGAATTTCACCAAAAAAATAAAAAAAGGTTTCAAAATATATTCGAGACTTTTTACTTCTGAAAAAAACTAAAAATATCTCGTAAATTTTCAAAAATCTTTCAAGTTTTTAAAATACGTTTAATCTCTTTAAAACTTCTAAAATTCCTAATAATATTTTAAACTCACTGGTCTTATTCCTAAAATGGACATAAAATTTTCAAAAATCGCTTCTTTCAATTTTTGAAATCTTATGTTATGTTGTAAAATATCTTGACTTATTATCTTTAAATCAATTTTTCTATCTTAAAAACTTTCAAAATATTTAGAGAAACTTCCAAATTTTATTTTCGAACCTTAAAAAGTTACATCTTATTTATAGTTTTTTTCTTCTTCAAATTTTAAATATTTTTTAACTTTGCTAAAAACTTTTATACATTTTTGAAATGATTTAAATGCTTCCTACATTTAAATGCTTCCTAAATTTTAAAAAAATTCTACAAAATTAAGAAAATTGCCTTAAAATCTTGCATATTATTTTTTGAGAATTTGGAAATATTTTGGAATATTTCCTAAATCTTTTGAAATATTCTCTTAAAATACATTTTGAAAAAAAAATTTTTAAAAATTTAATTTTCTTATAAATCTCAAGTAAATTTTTTTTATATCCTTAAATTCTTTCAAAAAACCTTAATCAGCAATTTTTTTCAAATAAAAAATCTACATTTTATTTTTAATTTATTGAAATCTTTTTTGTTTCAAGTTATTTCTGTATCTTCTAGAAACTGCTCAATTCGAGGTTAAATTTCTCTTAAATATACACTAGTGTTTTCTAAAGTTTTGTAATCGTTCAAAATAAAAAATGTTTCTCTTCAATCTTCTACCTTCTCTGCCGAAATTTGGGGAAATCACTTAGAATGTTTTAAAATATTTTCTTAAGATTATTTTTGCAGAAAAAGACGCAAAAAAGTCTTTTTTTGTAACCCAATAAGATTTCGTTATCTTAAAACCTTTCAAACTGTTTAAAATCTGTCAAAACTTTCTTTCAACATCATTGTGTAAAAATTTAAAAAAACACATTATTATCCAATCTTAATTAATAATCAAGTTATGGTTTATAATTTAATTTTTCTCATCTCTTTGAAAGTGTGAAAAAGTTGACTTTTATTACAGTAACAAAATGTTAAGAACAAAATTATTTTCTAATTTAAAAAGACATTCACAATTTAAGTTTTCTCCTATATAAATAAATTTTTAGAATTAAAATTCCTCATTTGCAATTGGCGTTTTATGAAATTCGAGAAAATTTCGAAGAACAAACTAGTAAAAGTCCAATTGAAGGACATTTTTTATAGTCAATCAGCGAAGAAGTTTGGAAATATTTTAAACGGCGCAAACCGAAACAAAACTTGGATTAGTGACCAATTTGAGAAGATTTGAGCATTAGTGTCATTTTTTTTAGAAAATACTATCAAAGCAGTTGAATCCTTGAAAAAAGTACTCTAATTTAAGTATTTAAAGTGAGTACTTTATGTTAAGTATTTTGGACTGCCGATATTGTACAAGTCCGTGTTTCACCAGAAACTTCTGAATAATCTGCGACGAATGATCAAATAACAATAAAATATTTCGTGACAATGCTAAAAAAACTGTGATGAGAATGTGAGAGCTGAAAATGAGAATCTCTCGATGATATTTTGGACGGATGGAAGGAAAGAAAAGAGAATTAGGAGCCGGGTCATTAATTCAGTGGACGTATTACATAAATTTCTATGACGTTCGAAATACTGAATGCCTATGTAAAAAGCCTAGCGATTCACTGAATGCAGAAGCAGGGCAATCCTCTAAAGTCTAAACTAAACTCCAAAGTCTACTCTAAAGCAAGGAAATGTTAACGACCTTATTTATTCCTTTCCCATCTCCGTCTTTGTGCAATGTGCACGTCTTTTCTACATTAAGGGGTATGTATATCGTTTTAATTCCCATTCACGACCCTCTGCCTCTGAGTCGCCATCATCGTGCCTCGTGTCGCAATGCAGGCCGTTCAAACTTTATCATTGTGCAGTGTGCACTCAACACCAACTAAAAGCTTCTCTTCTCTTCTCTTATAGGTACATATTAACTTCAAATCCAAATGGCAAACTTAAATATTTTCAGGCAAAAGTGGCTCTTTTAATTATCAATTTAAAAAAAATTATTATCTCCCCTCCCTCCCTCCCTCCCTCCTCAAAACCCTTCCTTGAGGGAAACAAAAAGTTGAACTTTCAAACAACAAGAGACGGATTGTCAACAACCTAGTAGAACTTATAACAAGATAGTGCAATTTTCAAGGGGAAAAAAAAGAATTTTTTCGAAGGTAGCATAAAAGGTTCTACCTACAGATATGCATTTTCAACCAAATGGTCGCATTTTCAAAAAGAAGGATGAAAACTAAATGTGTTGAATTTTCAGGCAAAGAAGAGAATTTTTTTCGAGAACAATTGCATTTTTAACAAATAGGTTCATTCCCCAGCAGAAAAAATAGACATAGTAGAAAAAATAATTTATCATTTTTATTCGTTTTACATACATTTTGTATAAAACAACTGAAAATTATACATGATTTCTTCAACTGTGTATTCATTAGATAACTTTCTATCACTATTTAATTTTCTTGTATTTATAAAATAATAATAAAATATATATTTACAATTTTTCAGATTATATATTTATAATGTTTTCGCTTGGTTTCTAAACCTAGAAAGATGATTTTTCTACCATAAGACATGAATTTTCTGTCGAAGACAAAAATTTTCAAATTTTAAACAAATAGTTGAATTTTAAACCAAAAATATAAATTTTCAACAGAGAAGATATTGTTTAACTTTTAAACAAAAAGGACTAAATTTTCACAGAGCAGTTCAAGATTTGACCCGAAAGTATGAATTCTGAACTAAAATGCAGAATCTTTAATAAAAAGAATTTATTTTTACCAAATAGGAACGCATTTTAAACAAAATTATTCATATTTCAACGAAAGAAATTCATTTTTCACAATTTAATACAACTTTAAGTAAGTAGTTGAATTTTCATCGACATACTTTAATTTTCAACTAAAAAAAAATAATAATAATAAGAACATTTTCAGTCAAAAAAGTGTAAGTGTCAAGTAAATATATAATATTAGACTTTTCAACAAAAAAGAGTTAAATTTCAATCAAGAGTAATTTGATTTTTATGTAAAACTAAGAAATTTCTACAAAAAACGAACATTTTTTTACAAAAGAGTTGAATCTTCATCCAAAAAAAGTTTGTTAGTCAACGTGAGAAAAATTGTAAAAAAAATGTATAGCAAACAATGGATTAATTATATTTTCAGTTAAAGAAATGATTTCCGAAACAAAGAAAAATGAATTTGCAACTAAAGAGATCAATTTTCGTTAAAAAATGTGAGTTTTCAACTAAAACAGTAAAATATTCCGATAAAAAAATTAATTTGATCAAAAAGAATATCTTTTGAACAAAATATTTAGATTTTCAACTAAAAAACATAATTTTTTACTAGGCTGTTGAATCCTTAACCAAAAATGAATTGTCAACAATGGAATTCTATTTTCAACTAAGTAGTTGGATTTTCAGCTAGAAAAGATTTTTATTTTAAATAAAAAAAGTTGAATTCAACTAAAATATACGGATTTTTAACTAAAATTATGAATCTTCAATAAAATAATTTATTTCACAAAAGAGTTCACTTTTTATAAAAAAGAGTTGATTTTTAACCAAAAAGATAAATTTTAAATGATTTACTTAAATGTTCATATTAACAAATTTTTAAAATTTTCAATTCAAAATATGATTCTAAACCAAAAAAATTTGCGTAGTACCGAATGCCATTTCTGTAACGTTTAATAATTCTTACCACCAATAAGAAATATTTTAGGACATTTTGAATATCAGGTTGGGAAGAAAATTCAAATTTTCTAGATTGGGCTATAAATATTTATAAAACATTAATTTTTTTCCTTTAAGAAGTGATTCTTGAAATTTATGTAGTCAGTACATTATTTGCTATGCTTTCGTTCTCTTCTTCAAAAGTCATATGCATCAATTGGATGCCACAAACAAGTATCTCATTCCTCTAGCAATTGTCAATTATTAATTTATAATAAAAATTAATTACTCTCCAGATTATCAAATAAAAGTAATAGAAACCAACTCATTACCACGATCTAAAGCTATAAATATTTTGCCTTTTGTGTTTTGATCGCAAAATTGTCGCAGTTCTTATACCTATGGTACCCATTCCTCTGGATTCCTTCTGACGTCTGGGAACCAGAAAAACATATAAAAATCAAAAATCAGTTTGACCACAACATTACTTTGTTGCATCAGTATAAAATAAAGATAAAACAGGCGCTTTGAACTATAAAAAAATATTTTTTTATCCTGTCTACCCTGTTAAATGATAATTCCGGGAGAACCACTCTTGCTTTTTTTATCATTGTGCAGTGAACAGAGAGCCGCTTCAGTTAGGTAGAAATCCAAGTGGCAAACTCGCATATATCCAGACAAAAGTTGGTGTTTTCTGAGGAAAAAGTCTCTCTCGGAGAGATGCCCATATAAAAGAGAGATGGGCATTAGATGAAAATGTGTATGGGAGTGGGTGGGAGAGAGATAGGAGAGGATATCTGGAAGGAAAGAAAGAAAAAGAGAAGGCAGGTGGGGTGGAATAAAGAGAAGAATGAGAAAGGAGGGAATGGGAATGGGGATGATTTAGTAATGAAGATATTAACGGAGCAAAAGCGCGCCACAGAATACTGAGATTCAACTATCTAACTGCTGACATAACTCACGTTTACGACTCTATGGCCGCTCCTTTTGCCCTTGCGTGGCAGGACGTTCTTTCGCTTGCTTCTCTTCCAGAATTAGCAATTAACATCGAACCATCGTCAAGAAATCGAAATTCGTTTCGCCAACCATCTCGCCAAACATTCTAGACAGTAGACATTGACGATCGACCAAACGAAGTATTTGTCTCCTCTAATCCCCACGAATAACAAGGTGCTAATGCCACTCTCCAAAACGGATTTCCAATTTATAGAGGCTTCTTTAACCTTCAACCAATCATTCTCTTATTGACAATTAACAAACTGACTCAAAAAATTAGATCCCTTTTTTAATTATAGGCTCTTTTTGAATTAATCGAGAGCCGCATTAGGTTTATGTTTTACTATGGGACACACGAAACACAATGAAGATTCATTTTGAACAAGGAAACGCGTCAGAGTTTAATAAAACAAAGTTGAACCATAATTGGTTTATATTGAACATTACGAATATTGACAAAAATTCAATTATTTTTCAGTTTTAAGATTGATTAAAATGGCGGAGATAACTGAAGTTCAAAGTGTGTTTGTAAGAAAATGACCGGAAACAAAATTGAATCCTCAGGTTTTTGTTTGATATTTGTTTGATATTAAATTATATATGCAAAACTGGGCCTTCTTACCTTGAAGGATTTTTTGAAGATGAAACAACACTTTCATGAATCATTTTACAACACCCAAACAATATGCAGCACTACTATCAATAAACAATAACCAAACATTAATAATCATATTTTTTCCAAATGTTTACATACAACACGAAACATTGACTATCGTCAAGTGGCTGATAGAGGTATAGCGTTTTCCTGCTCTCGAGAAACGACTTTAACATCTTGGATGTTTCATTGAAACGTCTTGGAAGTTTTCACATCGAACTTGCCACATTCAAAGTTCCAACATTGAATCTTCCGTCTTTACTATTTTTTGCATCTTTTTGTATCTCGACTTGAAGAGTCCTTCGAGCCGGTTCTAGTTTAACTTCTGACTGTAATTAATCGACAGTATCATGCAATGATTAACTTTTGTACTTTGCACATCAGATTAAAATGAGTAAATTTTAAAAAGCGTCATGAGAAATTCGAAAATTATTCATTTGAAGCCTTATAGAATACTTGGGGCCCTGAGACCCTCCGGGCTTTCCGACTTTTTCCGATTGTCTACATTTTTTTAAAATATTTTCTTCGAACAGTTGAGTTATGACTAAAGGTTTGGAGATATTTTTTCTATTTTGAATTTTGATAACATCACTCATGATTTTTTTCAGCCAAAAATATCTGGAAGTGTATTTTATACAATTGTTATACAATTTTGAACAAATTACAATATGTCCATTTTTTAATTAGAACGCATTTAAAGGGAAAAATATATGTTTTTTCAGACCAAAGAAAGAACAATAAATTACAAAAAATTGTCTCAAGGAGTCTGATGAAATGGAAAAGGGAATTTGCAATTGCAAAAGCAGTCTGAGGGGATGGAAGAGGGGATTTTGAAATGCAAAAGAAATCCCAGCTGTCGGAAAGAGGTTTTTGGTTTGTAAAAGTATTCTGAAGTGATAGAAAACAGAGATAATTATTTTTAAAGGAGTATGATAAAATGGAAAAGGGGATTTTGTATTGCAAAAACAATCGGAGAGGGAAGAAGAGGGGATTTTGAAATGCAAAAGGAGTATGATGGAATAAGAAATGGATTTGGGTCACAAAAGAAACTAGA
>JAWWLR010000054.1:91960660-91975721 GCA_035041075.1 Acraspis erinacei | reverse complement strand
GTTGTTAGCAAGTCATCCTTTTCGGCTAAAAAATTAAATTTTTTAATTAAAAATTTAAATGTTTCATTTTTTGTTTAAATTGATCCTTTTTTATTTGAAAATTGAATTATTTGATTGAAAATTTATCTTTTTCTGTATGCAATTAATCTTTATGGTTTACAATTGATATTTTTGGTTGAAATTCTGCTGGACTGTTCTCTAAGTTGTAACATCTTTCGATTTATTATTTTTTTGGTATTTCAACAAAAACAGACTTTAATATAAAATTATTACCAGTTGCATTCAACCGAAAAGATAAATTTTTATCAAAATAGTTGCATTTCAACTAAAAAGTCGAGTTTTTAATGAAATAGTTGACTTCTGAAACAAAGAGTATTGCTCAGTGAAAAAACGAAGAAAATTTCATCCAAACTGTTAGGTTTTAAAGCCAAAACGACAATTTTATAAAAAAGAGTGTAATTTTAAAACAAAAAGCCACATTTACAATTAAAGAGATTTATTTACTCAAATAGTTACATTTTCAACTAAAAAAATGAATTTTCAATAGAATAATTAAATTTTCAACCGAATTCATGCCTTTCCAAAAAAAGGTCAATTTTTAAATATACATGGAACAACTGCATTTTCACTAAGAAAATTAAATTAAACAAAAAAAAGATTTTTCCACAAAATAGCTTTTAATCAAAAAATTTAATTTGCAACTAAATTGATGAATCTTCAACCGAAAAAATAAATAATCATTTTAGTTCAAAATTCTTTTTTTTTTTCTTTTGAAAATATATCTTTCAACTGCAAACTCAAATATTCCATTTTTGGTGAAAATTTGTGTTTTTTAATTCAAAATTCAACCATGTAGTTATAAATTAATAAACGTGGTTGAAAATTCATTTTTCTTGGCTTGTAAATTCAATTTTTTGGTTCAAAGATGAACTACTAAGTTAACAACTTTTTGGAAAAGATTCATAAGTTTAGTTGTAATATTATGTATTTTATTTAAAAATTGTTCTTTTTGGCTTAAAAATTTTAAAATTTAATTTTTTTTTTCTTTGCTGACCGAAAAATGTTTCTTGGCTGAAAATTCCTTTCTTTCTTAAAGATTCGTCTTTCTGGTTAAAAAGTGTACAACTTTTGGTAATTTGAGCTGTTATGATAAAAAATACCATATTTTTTATAAAAATTAATTTTTTCTGGTTGAGGATTCTACTATTTTGTTGAAAACTCATAGTTTTTGGTTGAACATAACTATTTTTTATTCAAAACAAAAACTTTTTTAGTTAAAAATCAACGCTTTCATTGAAAATAATTTTTCTTGTAGCTCGTTTATCATTTTCAATCAAATTTAATTATTTTCTTCAAACTAAAATTCTTGTTGAGAATTTATATTTTGTTTGAAAAAATTCGACAGTTTTGGTGGAAATCTTTTCTGTTTCCCAACAAACTATTTTGTTCAAAATGAAATTCATTTTCATAATTCGTATTTAACTTTACCACTTTTAGCTGAAAAATTAAACTTTGTTGAACTTTGTTGGTTGAAAATTTAATGATGAAGATTTGTCATTTTAGTTGAAAATTCATGTCTGGCTCAGAGTTAAACTGTTTTTTAGAAAATTAGTTTTTTCTGATTAATTTTTATTAGGTGAAAATGTAAATATTTCATTTTTGGTAATTTTTTTCTTTTTTAGTTTAAAAGTCATATATTCGGTTTGAAATGCAATATTAAAGATTGAAGATTAATTTGAAAATTTATCCACTTGTTTAAAAATTCGCCTCTATGGTTGAAAATTCAAATATTTTGTTGAAAATTCGAATTTTTTGTTTAAAATTAATTGTTTAGCTATAAATGTGAATGTTCAATTTTGAACTTGAAATTGATCTTTTTTAGTTCAAAATTGAACTAATTCGTAAAACTCGTTACTCTAGTTGAAAACTAATCTCTTTAGTAGAAAATTATATAAACAATAATTTTTTCAACTGAAAATCTGAATAATTATTTTTTGACTAAAAATTTATCTTGTTTATTTAAAAATCGGACTATTTGATCAAACATTCGTTTTTTTGTGTATAAAATTACTCTAACAGATTAAAACTTTCACTATTTGGTTAAAATTTTTTCCAATTTAAAAAAAATACAATACCGTAGGTTGAAAATTTATTATTTTATTTTAAAATTCAACTGATCAGTTCAAAGTTTATTAAAAATTAATTCTTTTAGCTGAAAATGTAACTATTCCATTTTTGGTTGAAATTATAACAACATGCATCAAATGAAATTTTATTATAAGCTCACTTTCAACCTTTCCTCTGACGTTCGATAAACACGTAAAAATGTAAAAGTGATAGCCTTTTTAATGTCTGATTGAACATCTTTTTGATAGTAGAATGGTCGAAATGACAACACCCACGGTTTTACCACACACGAATAAATACTTTTACTCTAGGCATCTAGGGCTAGGCGATAATTTTGGGATTCTAGTCGATTCCCATTGACTAATTTTCTTTTCGGTCTCCATTAAAATTCCTCTGAGGCTTAACTAAGGCCAGTTTAGATCGGTCGCCTGGCCTGCCCTTCGAATTCGAGTTTATTGCTGTCAGATTATACATGCATGTACCTACTTACACCTTACAAGGAGGGCCCACGATATTGGGTCTACTGACACGGAAACTCGCTCGTAAATTTCCGGGGAACAAATTTTCAGCATGTGTCGCGACGACGTCTCACTCAGGGGTTCTCACTATGCCTTCCAAACCACTAAATTAGGCAAACGAATTAGAATTAAAATTTAATTTATGTCGAGAATAATAACCTAGCGAGAATAATTTATTAAACAAATAGCAAGATCGCGTGCTACACAGGCGTGCAGTTTCTTCGCTTCCATGGCAATGTAAGTTATTTATTATTAATTATTAGATTTTATTAACACCATTAATCCAAATACCTGTCGGGAATTTAGCGAATTATTGTGAAATTATTAAAGGTCTATTTATAAATTACATAGAGCAATTTTGTTTGTTTCTTCAATCCACCTTAACTTAACAAATGGTAGAGTATATCAAAAAATAAATAAAAAAATTCTCATTTATGTCAAATAACCGTGCGAGAATAATTTATTAAACAAACAACAAGTGTGTGGTTTCTTATGACATTTTCTTATACTTTTCACTACTATTCAATATCCAGGAAGGTAGAGCAAATCAACAAATCAGGCAGAATTTATTTTTATTTTGTATCGATTAAACTAGCGTGAATAATTTATTAACAATGTAGGAATATCAATTGCAGCTCAATGGTTTTTACTGTTCCCAGAAAAAAATAATTTTGAATGTAAGTAAAAATGATAAATGAAATAATATACATTTGTTATTATTAAAAAAAAAGATTTGGCTTAAATATTCTAAAAGATTCTTTGTTAGTCTTCTGTTAATAATTTCGCTGTTGAAAATTAAACTTTTAACTGCAAATTTGAGTATTCTAATTTTAGTAAAAATTAATAATTTTAGTTGAGAATTCAACTATTAGGATGTGAGTTCTACTACTTGGTTGAACCCACTTAATAAATATTAAATTTTTTGGTAAAAAAAAACTATTTTGTTGATCATTTTTTTCTTATAAATAATTTTCTTACTCAAACTTCTATTCTATTTGTGTACAAAATTTTAGATTTTCTATTCAAAGAATTTGATTGCAAATTAATCTTTTCTTGTTAAAACGTTTCATTCAAATATTCGTGGTTTTTGTTAAGAATTCATTTTTTTGCTTAAAGATTCGTCATTTTAGTTAAACATTCATCTCTTTGGTTGGCAATTTAGCCACCTGTTTGAAAATTTTCTCTTTTATAGAAAATCAATTTTTATATTAAAAGTTTTACTCATTTAGTTAAAGATAAATTATTTTAGTTGAAAATTAATTTTTTTAGTAGAAATTTCATTTCCTTAGTTAGAAATCTATCTACTTGGTTCTACATATTTTTGTATGAAAATTCAACTTTTTGGTGACAAATTCGTGTATTTTATCAAAAATTCGTCTTTTTTTAGTAGAAAATTAATCATGTTGGTTAAACATTATTATTGTTGATTGAAAATTCACCTTCTGGTTGAAAATTCAAATTTTTGGTTGAAAAAATATTTTTTTGATAAGTATTCGTCATTTTAATTGAAAACTTAACTATTTCATTTTTTGTTAAAATTTACCATCTTTAGTTTTAAGTTTAATTATTGGTTTAAAAATCTCCTGCTGCGTTAGAAAATTAATGTTCATGGTTGAAAAAAAATATTCTTTATGGAAAATGCATGGTTGTGATTGAAAATTCAACTATTTGATTAAAAATTCATGTTCTGGCTGAAGATTTATCATTTTAGTTGGAAATTCACTCCTTTAATTGAAAATTTAATTATTTCATAAACAATTCTTTAATTTTCTTTTTTAATACTGATATTTTCAACTGATAATTTAACGATTTTTTCGTTAAAAAATTGTCACATTTAGTTAAGAATGCAAATTCTGTTGTTTTGAAAGTGGTCCTTTTTAAAGATAATTAATCTTCTTGATTGAACATTCAGACTTTTTGGTAGAAAAATCATGAATTTTGGCGAAAATACTTCTTTTCTTTTTAGAAGTTTAATCTTCTTAGTTAAAAACTAATATTCTTGTTTAAAAATTCACCATTATGGTTAAAAAGTCAACTATTGATTTAAAAATTTATTGTTTGGCTGAAATTTCATCATTTTATTTGCAAATTTACTTCTTTGGTTGAAAATTTGACAATATTATTGAAAATGAGTTTTTATTTGTTTGCCAAGTTTGATTTT
Source organism: Acraspis erinacei (assembly GCA_035041075.1). Taxonomy (NCBI): domain Eukaryota; kingdom Metazoa; phylum Arthropoda; class Insecta; order Hymenoptera; family Cynipidae; genus Acraspis; species Acraspis erinacei. The sequence goes on along the minus strand of JAWWLR010000054.1, from coordinate 91,970,915 downwards.
TTCGAACGAAAATTTACTATTTTCGGTGTGAAAGTTCAACTATTTGGTTGAAAATTCATGCATTTTTTATTTTCTTCTTGTCGACAAAAATTTAATCTTCCTTGTTCAAAATTCATTCTTTTTGTTGAAAATCAATCTACTTTGCTGAACACAAAACTGTTTGAAAATAAATCTTTTTTGGTTGAGGATTCAACTATTTTGTTGATAATTCGTCTTTCTTGGTTGAATGCAACAGTTTTTGACGTAAAAGTAAACTCTGTTTCGGGTGGAATATCAACATCACAGTTGTTTTCCTTTCGGGCATGACTGAAATAATATTTGTAAAACAAGAAGTATTAAATTTTTTTTGAATTTCAGGATGGGAGAAAAATTCCAACTCATGGTGGGAACTTACATTGAATTACCTCAGAAATGATCCATAAATTAATAATGAAAAGAGGAAGAACTGATTGTTATTGCTGAGAACCTCTGGGTTTTGGGAGCGGCTGGCAATCAGGATTTCTTATGCGCAGTCACACATTTAAACAAAAACACTGGTTGAGATGGTACCGTAGTACTACTATCTCAATCCATACGCAAATGAGCTCTTCTCCTCTCTAAGAAAACGAACAAGCTGATCGTGTAAAGTGACAATGGCTCAGTGTCCCAGACACACACAAACAAAAAGGAATCCACACACACATATACACACACACACATGTGGTCACAATGATCATGTCATGCGTGCGATCGTTGGAGAGAAGGAAGGCTCTTTGGGAGGACAAATCAAAGCCACTCAAAGAAATAACGAGTGCTCATTAAGAGTAATAACCCCCTCTTCAATTGTCCTGATTGTTTCAAGGGTGTCACATGGATCGCTCTCTAGCTGCAATACCACGCATTATTTATACTCTTCCTTATTATATTTCACCCAGAGTAACAAGATAAGATCGAGCCTATCAAAAGTTGAGACACATTAAACTTGGGATGATTAAATTAGGGACAGTTCAAGAACTACGCTACACTTCCCGGGGAGCATCTGCATTAGGTAGTCGAAAAATGCATTTGACATTTTTTTCAAATTTTAATGTCAATGGATTTTCATTTTTTTCCTTGTTATATTTCACCCAGAGTGACAACATCAGTTCGGGCCCATCAAAAATTGAGACACATTAGGCTTGAGCTGATTAAATTAAGACCCTTCAAGAACTAAGTTACACTTCCCGTAGAGCATCCACATTATGGTGGTCCAAAAGGGCATTGTACACTTTATTTTTAAATTTTCATGTGAATGGATTTTCATTTTCTTCCTTCTTATATTTCACTCAGAGGAACGACATCAGATCGATCTCATCAAAAGTAGAGACACATTAAGTTTGGGCTGATTAAATTAGGAACCTCTCAAGATATGTGTCTCACTGCTCGGAGAGCATTCACATTAGGGTGGTCCACAAATGCATTGGACACTTTTTTATGTGCCCAGAGTAACAAAAATAGATAAAGCCCATTAAAAGTTGAGAGAATTTAATAGAAGTTAAGCCACATTAAGATTAAGCTGATTAAATTAAGGGCCTTTCAGGAACTGCGTTTCACTTCGCGGGAAGCCTTGACATTAGGTTGGTCCAAAAATACATTGAAATTTAAAGTTTGAATTTGAAAGATGAAGTTTAAGCCCATAAGAAAAAATTACGTTTTTGTACATTTTATTTTTTATTAGCTATAGAATTAAAATTAATACTTAATTTTTGATTATCATCCCCCCCCCCCCTATAAGTCTGTTTTAGAAGGTGCCAAGAAACCCAAGAAACGCATTAGTGAAAAATCGGTATTTTTAGTTTCTAGCGCTCATTATGATATTTTTGCGGTGTTTTAAAAATGAAAATTGTTTTTCTTACAAGAGATACTACTCTCTACAGATTATTAGATGTTAAAATAATTTTTTTTATAGAATTTAATAGAAGTTTTAATAATATTGTATTTGAATGATGCACGAAAGTTGAGGTTCTCACTTAAAAATTCTACATTTTATATACTTTTCAATCAGAGCGAGGTTATAATCAATCCAATTTCAGAAACTGCTTGTTTGAATAAACTATTATTGTTTATAAATAAGTTCTCCTAAAGTAATGCTAGATAGTTTTTCTAAAATATTTAACTTTCAGTTTTTTAAGGTTCATGATTTTAATTGAAAATTCATCTCTTTGGTTGAAAAATTAATTATTTTGCTAAAAATTAGTTTTTGTGTTTAGGAGTTAATTGTTCGTCTCTAAAAATGTAACTATATTGCGTTTTTTGGTTGAAAGATAATATTTTTAATTCAAAATGGAGCATTCCTGGATGAAAAATTATTCTTTTGCATGTAAAAGCAATTGGTTTAAAGTTGCCCTAATTTCTCAGGCATTCATTGTTTTTCTTTGAAGATTTATCACTTTAGTTAAAAATTCAACTATTTAGTCGCAAATTAAATTTTTTCTTAAAAAGTCATATTTTCGAGTTGAATATTCAACTTTTTTGTGTAAATTTAAAGAAAATGATTTTTATCTGAAAATGTAGCTATTCCATTATCCTTTGAAAATTTAAATTTAAATTGAACTATTATATTCTTGTAGATCCGTCTTTTTTAGTAGAAAAAAAATTCATTTTTTTGTTGAAGATCCATTGCTTAGGTTGAAAAATGAACTATTTTATTGATAAATCATTGTTTTAAAGTAAGAAATTTAAATTTAATTGTCTAAATATATAACTATTTTTTGAAGATTCTTCTTATTCTTTTGCTTAAGCAATAATTTTTTAACTAAAATTTGACTATTCTATTTTTGGTTGAAACTTGATAGTGTTTAGTTTAAAATTCCACTGTTTGGTTTTTTGTTTACTTGAAGATTTATATCCCTAAAATTTCAACAATTTGCATACAATTTTTTATATATAAACTGATAAAACCCTTCATGGTTAAAAATTTGAACTTTTGCAAAAATATTATATTTTTATTAAAAATTCAAATATTGCCTAAAACTAATTTGTTTCGTTTAAGGATTCAAGTATTTTTTATTTAAAATAAAAATATTTTCGGGTTCAAATATCAACTATTACGTTTTTTGTTAAAATATCAACTTTTGTATTTTTCGTTGAGAATTAATCTTTTTTAATTGAAAATTTAAGTACTGGACTGGATGTTGAACTTCTTCGTTAAAAATTCATTTTTTTGTTGAAAATTTAATTCTTCTGTTGAAAATTAATCATTTCTGTACAAAATTCAATTACTTTGTTGAAACTTCAACTACTTTGTAAAAAATGTATCTTGTTCGTTCGAATATTCAACTATTTCGTTCTGAATGCAACTCTTTGATCTAAAATTAACTTTTGCGTTGGCTGAAAATTCGAATATTCGGTTGAAGAATTATCTTTTTTGGTAAAAAAATGCATCTTTCCGGGTTTAGCAGACAAGTGGATTCTAAAAAATTGGTAGTTTTTGGTAAAAAAGTAATATTTTTTGGTTGAAAACTCAATTCTATTTTGATAAAAATACTATATGTTTTGTCTTGAAGTCCTAATTGTTTTATAATGATTTCAATATGTTACTTATCATTTAATGGATCAGACATGGGGATCATGATCATCCTACAGGCAAATTATGTAGACCCTCCCATTAAAAATGTAATCTAAATATTAATTTTAATCAATAAAGGGTTAAAACCCGGGGGGAAGGGGTAAGCTTTGTGTTATGATCCATTAAGAAGCAGAGCAGGATGGAAAAAGTATTCAAAATAGCGTGACGTAATTTTTGAACGGCCCCTTAGTGAAAAATCTTTCCAACGGCTTCAAACCTAATTACATAATTTGTGTGCTAAGGAAATTTCGTCATTAAACGGAATGACGATTTGTTAGGATTAATTTAGAAGCTCCAGAGAGTCAATTAATCTCTTTAGGAAGTACGTTCATTACTTTTTATAATTCTCAATAATTCCCATAAGACACTTTATGATATTACCAAACCTCACCACCTAAATCGTATTTTATAATTTTTGCATGACCCCTATCACTATTTTGATATTTCTTGAAACTTTAAACAACTACTTACATTATTTCTTGTGTGTTTGAAACAAGTCTGAACCCTGGATTTATATTTTTATTTGGGATACACATTAGAATGCTTGACAGTTTGACTAGTGTACGCCTTTGACTTTAATTAATATTAATTCGAGAGGATAGCAGAGAGAATATTGCCATGCGATCAGAGCGAGAGACAGAGAGAGAGAGAGCATCGAGTAACATCCTCTCTTCTTAACCCTCCTCCGTCACCGGATAATTACAGGAGAGCGTCCAGCGAATGAGCAGGGGTATCATTAACACTTCCTGCCTCGTAACGACTCTCATCTGGTACACGACGATACCCACGCGCGTCACTGCGTAAACCTGTCAACCCATCTAATCGCCTTGGAAAACAATTTTGTATAGTCTTTGACCTTCTTCCTTCCTTCCTTCCTTTCAAGAAATGCAATGACCTTCCTCTTTATATTTATTCTCATTCCTCCCAACCACCCACCTCGTTTCAGGAACCTTGATTGTAGGGATCTGGACTTATAATTTCAAGACTAAACTTGATCAGATCCAGAAAAGAGACCCTCTTTTGGGTCTATCTTAATCAGTAGGCCCTATTTTTATGCTGATTAACTTCACTGTCCGTTTTTTATAATCTGTAGAACCTACAGTGTTCCGATTCAAAACCCCTTCCGAATAATAGGTTTTGGTTCTTTAGAACATATATTTGTCCAATTCAAAATCCTAATTTGATGCTGTAAAACCTGTGTGGCCTTATCTTAACACAGTTGGTACACGATTTAAAAATATTTCTAGGGATGTGACCAAATTTAAGGGACTTTAAGGAAAGTAGTGCAATCGTAAAGATTTCGATGAATGTCGTAAGATTGCAAAGAATGTTGTAGGATTAATTATAATTGAAGTTTTTGATCAGAGACCTTTCTAAAAGAGGTTTCACCAAAGAACCGGAAGTCTTTTAATCAAAGGCGGAAATACCGTAGCCCATCTTCCATCATCGGTTCTTGCTAATGTGATTCGTGAAGGTGGTTTCAATCGAGCCTCATCCTTCCCGAGTTAAATCACTTTCCGACTTTAATTGAATTTCTTAATAAGATTTTTTCAAGTTCCGCTGCAGTATTTCGCGAAATTCCGCGACGAGAAATTATACCGTCAATGCACATTGCCTCCGGTCATACTAATAACTACCAATTTACCTGTCTCGCAGCAAAACAGGTTCCACATAAATTTCCCTCCGGTTATATGTTCGGACATTATTATGACAACGAAGTCGGTACAGATCAATTACAATGGTTTAAATGGACAGGTTGTCTATTCCGAATTATGAATCTCATCATCGAGAATCTTTCGATATCAGATTATAGGAAATATCATTGAAGACTCAGGATAAAGTCAACGCGAATACTTGGAAATTAGGGGTCCTCCACAAATTTTTATATGAATTTAAAGAATTATTTGAAAATATTGATTAAAGTCGGCTTTGCTTTGGTTTTATTTAAATTTCAGCTTTTAAATTTAGTTAAACTTTTAACCAAGTAGTTCAATTTTCCACTTAAGAAGATGAAACATCAAACAAAGCAGATTAATTTTCATCTTAACCGTGGCATCTTCAAAAATAAAATGCAATTTCTACGAAAAGAGGTGAATTTCCAACTAAAAAAATGATGAATCTTTCGCAAAAAACTTGAATTTCAACCAAGAGAAATTCTACAGTCAATATAGAAAAAAATCATAAAAGTCTAAAAATTGAAGACAAAAAGACGATTTTTCTAAAGAAAAAACAAATAAAAAAAAATAAAAAGTTGAAGAAGACGAATTTTCAACGAAATACATAGCTGAATTTTTAAAACAAATTTTTGTTTCCACCGAATAGTTGAAATTTTCTATCCAAAAAGTACAATTCTTAATAAAACAATTAAAAATACAGGAATTTAAAACCAAATAGTTTAATTTTAAATTAAAAACCTTAAAATATCATCCAACGCAGATTAATTTTGATCAAAACTTTAGCATTTGAAAAAAAATTACCAAACGCGATGATTTAAAAAATAAAATGTATGAATTTGATTAAAATAATTACATTTTTAACCAGGTAGTTGCATTTTCGACCAAATAGATCATTATTCTGTCCATAATATAATTTTCTAATAAAAAAGCGAATTTTTAAAACAATAGTTGATTTTTAAACAAAACAAAAAAATTATTAATCTTCAACCGATAAAATTAATTTTTTAATGAATTTATTTACATATTATTTTAAAATAAGAAAATTTTCAGCAACATTTTTAAATCCTCAAACAAAACAGATTATATTTTTAAAAAATGATGAATTTTTTCAGCGCGGAAAACAAATTTTAACCAACAGATAACAATTTTAAACCTTTAAGACGATATTTGAATCAAAAAAGTTTTTACACTCTGAAAAAATCTGTTATTCAAAATGTTGATTGCTAATTGAAACAGACCAATTTTCTAACAAAATATTTCAATTTTCTACCTAAAAATATAAATTATCCACCAAAAAGTTCTTATTTAAGGAAATAGTTTATATTTTTACTTGAAAATATCAATTGAAAAAAACAGTACTTTTTAACATAATGGTTGAATTTAAAAAAAACTGTATTTTTTAACCAAGTAGTGGAATTATCAACCTAAAATGTGAATTTGCAACGAAGGAGGTCAATTTTTTACAAATTGTAATAATTTAAAAAAAGATGAATTTTTTACGAAGTAGTCGAGTTTTGAACTAAAGCAAATAAGTTTCCATCAAAGAAAGGAGGAGTTATATTTTCATTGGAAAAAATTAACTTTAAGAAAACCATGTTAAAAAATTTGTTTATAGTGGAAGATTCATCATTTTAGTTGGAAATTCTTCCATGTGCTTAAACTTTAACTATTTCTTTAAAAATTCAGCTTTTTCTTTCGTCACAAATTCATTTTTTTATAAATGAAAATTTATGTATTCCGTTAAAAATATATCTTTTTGGTAGAAAATTGTTCTTCTCAGTTAAAAATTAATCTTTTTTCAAATGAAACTATTTGGTAAAAATTCATCAGTTATATTAATAATTCCAAATAAATCTTAGGGTATCTTATATGGAGGAGGTAGGTCGGAAATTTTAGAAAAACATCGTACGTCTCTAATTTGTGGTTGACACCTTTTAGGAAATATAATTAAAGACTCAGGCCTGAGTCAGATTGAATGGTTGGTTAATTATGCGAAAGAAAGAAAAAAAATGTTTGGTGGACATCCGGTCCAGGATAGAAGCGTGAATGCGAACAAATTCCTACATAAGTAATTTGATAAGCCTTTGATTCTGAGAGAGAGTCCCAATTTAATGTCTTTTAGTATCCACTAGCGTGATTAAAATCTTCCGGTCTTGAGCTCATCTACGTCTATTAATAAGACAACTTAAAACCAGTCGGTCCAACGAAACAGCCGTGTTCTTTATTTATCATCTGATTCGTGATATTTGTCTTCTGCCTAGCACCTCAGTTAGAATTAATCTTCTCTTCATTTGAAAAAAACAACACTTAGAACACTCAGTTGTTCAAACAAAACAAACAATCTGTTTTCTTGCAATCAAAATTTGGCTATTTCAGCAAACTATTTGATTTACTCAACCAAATTGCTTTGTTGAATCAACCAGATACTTCAGCTACGAAAAGATTTGTCAAAAAATTCCAATGCTATTCTTCTGATAGGTGATTTGAGTCACTTTCTGTGTAAACCTTTCCGAATTTTCAAAATTAAAAAAATTGCCTGATAACCTAAACTCTGTAAAGTACATTTTCTTAAAACCTACTCTTTTCATTTGATTTCAATAGCGGCTTCAGGTTATGTTTTTAGTTCGAAAATTCAACTATTTGATTGAAGAATCATCTTTTTTGGTCAAAAATTAATCTTTGAGGGGTTAAAAGTTAATTGGATTAAAAAAAATTATCGTTATTGATAAAAAAGTAATGTTTTTTGGTTGAAAATTTAACAATATTTTGATAAAAATTCTATATATTTCGACTTAAAATCTGAAGTGTTTCATATTGAAATCAATATGGTACTTATAATTTTCAGTAATAAATTTTTCAAAAACATTTACAATTTCAATTTCGACATAGGAATCAGACATGGGGATCATGATCATCTTATAGGTAAATTAGGTGAGCCCTACCATAAGCACTGCAATATAAACATTAATTTTAATTAATAAGGCGATGAAAATGAGGGGCGGGGGAAGCTATGTGTTGTATGTTTTTGAATAGCCCCTAAGTAAAAAATGTTGCCAACGGTTGAAAATCTGATTATATAATTTGTGTGCGAAGGAAGTTTCACCATTACACGGATTACATGCAATTGATCTCTTTAGGAAATGGGTTCCTTACTTTTTATAATTTTTATTAATTCCCATAAGACACTCCATAATTTTACCAAACCTTCCCACCCAAATCGTATTTTATAATTTGCGGATGACCCCTATCACTATTTTGTTATTTTTTGTAAGATTTATGCGACTATTAACATTATTTTTTGTGTTTTTAAGTGTCACTTTATTTCTATAACTTACCTAATTTTTAAACTTAAAACAATTCCCTAATAATCCAAACTCTTTTTACCACATTTTCTTAAAAACTGCTCTTTTCGTTTGCTTTCAGTAGCGGCTTCAGGTGTAAACAGCAGCATCACCAGTGAGGTAATGTCTCTACAAGTGGAAGGCGGAACCCAGGTTCAAGTTCCACGATCCTTGATGCAAGCCTTCCTCCAGCAGGATCCTAACCACCCTGGACTAGAGACAGTTCGCCTACCAACACCTGGAGCTGTTGGTCAATTGCCTCCTCACTGCCGTGAAATCGAAACCGAAATCTGCTTAGTATGTCGCAGATGTGGAAGAGCTTATCCTCAGGAAACAACCTTACTTGCTCATCAGCGTTCCTGCTACCTGGGGAACCAACAGCGTCGCGGCGCTTTGCGTCTTGTTCAGAGCCGCTACTCCTGTTCCCTGTGCGATAGTGGCATCTCCACCAGAACTTATGGAAACCTCACTGAGATTAGACGTCATCTGGAGACTATCCAGCATCGGACCCTTGAAGCTAATCAAGTTGTCAAAAAGAAATTGGAGAACAAGCCATTTGAGAACAAGCAACAGGACAAGAAGCAACTGGACAACAATCCTGACTCTGAGATTCAATCTGGTGAGGAGGCAAATCCACTGATAGACGAGATGGAGGATGTGGTCAACCAGATCACTCTTCTAGCTGCTAGAGCTGCTGCTGAAAGCACTACTGGTCATCAAACGAACGGAAACCAGGACAACAACAATGGCCCTGAAAAGAGACAAAAACATCTCCAGTTTTCCGCTCTTGCTGGGGCTAAATTTTAGACCCACTGGATTAACACCGATTCGTCTAAATTGATTCTAATAAATCAGTCATCACTTTCGATACTGGTGGTTTCCTATCCAAAACCACTTCGGCATTCAACGAGAGAGAAGAAGATCTCGACTCTGTTCGTCCCGGTGGCTCTGAAGACTGTCGACGCTCGAGAGTCCCGCCGAAGGACCAATCACAAGGTGATTAAGACAAGGACATAAAAGGTGATTCTCGTTATCAGTGCACCACCCCTTGGCTCTTATTTTTGTACCCATGTTTCGAGCATTTGACCGGCTCACTAAAGTTCCTCTAATTATTTAAAAAAAAAAACTATTAACATTTTGGGAAAGTTCGGGAAGGGCGGGATCGAAGAAGAAAACAGCTGGTCGTGAAAGGTCAAGAGCGACCGGAAGAAACGAAGACGTCGAGGCGGTCTGACAAAACGTTCCTATGTAAAGTAATAATAAAAAGTAAAAGTTACTAAAACCAAACGTTACGGCATCGTAGGGTAGAAGAACGGCGCCACGAGGCCACGAGTACGTACGTATCCCTCTCACTCTCTTTTTCCTGATCTTTTTACCATGCTCTTATTTTACTCTATGTTGCCTCTCATCCTTCTGGCAACTATGAGTGCTTGGGTCTCATCCTTCCGGCAACAATGAGTGTGTGTGTCTCATCCTTTTGGAAACTTGTGTGTTTGTGTGTGTGTGTATGAGTGCGAGAGTAGGGAATTTTGCTAATAGACCCTAGATGCTTTTCAGTTCCTTTCAAAGGATTTTTTCGATCCTTGAGTGACTTTTCGAAGTGGGCAAGGGTGGAGATCCTCTCAGCTGGGAGGGGCTCTCCCCCCCCCCCC
>JAWWLR010000054.1:91868606-91881820 GCA_035041075.1 Acraspis erinacei | reverse complement strand
ATCCTTCACGCTTTCTTTATTCTTTTTTTCCTATTTTTGTATACTAATAGGGATTATCATTGTTCGAAAGTAATGTAGACTGAATCATCACGGCTTATTATTATAAGAAAAATTATTATTATAAAATGAATTATTGTACATCAGGTAATGATCAACCAAAACGCACATTTTAAGCTTTCCTTATTCATTCTTTACATTTTGTTTATACTACTAGGGTGCAAAATGTTTCAAAGCCAATTTAGAGTTCCTCATCATGGAATATTATTATAGCAAGAATTATTATAATCAGGATAGAGTCACCAGAACCAACCTCTTACTTTTTCCATTTTCTTTCTCCATCTTTTTTGCAATACTAAGGACGAATATATTTTTAACTTTATCCTTCCTCAGCAAGGACTGTTTATAGGAAAAATACTGGTATGAATAATAGAATCTTTTGCTTATTACAATTCACTCAATAATTGAAAATAATACCATAGGAATTTAAACAAAAAGTTACTTGGTGTAATTCTTTGCTTATTGGGAACAGTTTATTTGAATATAAGCGTTAGGTTTTATAACAAAAACAAATAATAAGTTTATCGAATTAATTAACCTTTCCCAAGCTTTGTTATATCTTGAGAAGTCTTATTTTACAATTAATAGCCTGGTTACTCTCGCTCTTTCTTTATAAATGACATCTCGATAAACTTTCCCCTCTTTTTTTAAGTTTCTATCCACGACTTCTTTGTTTCTATTGTTTTTGAGATCAATACCTATGCATTTTGCACTTAATCAAAAAAACCAAATTTGGACCAAAACAAACCAACAGCAAATGCTCCAATTGCAATCTGTAAAAAAATTTTTGTTTAAAAACAAAAATTTCAGAAACAAATAAAAAAGAGGAAAGAAAAATGAGAAGAATGGATAAGGGTGCTCTACGAGTACCCAAACGTTGGTATTATAATTTTTTATTAAGCACTGTTAATGTTCTTGTATTGTGATTTGATAATAAAAATAAAAAAGACGAAAGAAGAAAAAAGAGAAGGAAGGGGATGTGGTTGGTTGCCTTCTCATTTTTCTTTCCTCTTTTTTATTTGCTTCTGAAATTTTTGTTTTTAAACAAAAATTTTTTTACAGATTGCAATTGGAGCATTTGCTTTTGGTTTGTTTTGGTCCAAATTTGGTCGTTTAATTCTTGTTTTTTACAGGACTTTTCATTAATTTGACGATTGGACGTTAAATGGGATTTTTAATTTGGATTTTAATCTGATTTAAATTTCTTAAATTTCTTCCAAATTAACTCATTTTTAATTTTAAATCCTCAAATTTGCAATATTTAAAAAAGTCAAAATTGCATTATTTTATATTATGCAGGTTAAATATTGAAGAGGCTTTAGTTGCAAATCTTTGAAATTGATGAGTTTTTAATTGCTAATGCTAATTTTTACATATGAAAAATGGTCACTAAAATAGACATGGTCGGGATCGTGATGCAGGTGAGAACAAGAACATCATCCATCATAAAAAAAACGTATAAAAAGACGATATATATTCAAAAGTATCATTATCTTAAATCATAGATGATCGAATTACAAAAGTGGACATCTTAGAAACAATCACTATAATAGATACGCTTGGAATCGATATTCAGTTACGAACAAGAAGATTCTTAGTAATATAACAACGAATAAAAAAACAAATCTTATCTGATAAATGTTTTCACTAACTTAGCAAATGAAATGAAAATGATCACTATCTAAAATCATAGAAAAGTTAATTTCGAAAAGTGGACATCTTAATAGTCGCCACTAAAATAGATATGCTCAGGATCGAGATGCAGGTGAAAACAACATCATCCATCATAAATAATCTAAACTGACTATTCTTCTCACTTCTTCTGAATATGGATTAAAAGTTATTATCTGAAATCATAGATAATTTAATTTCCAAAATGAACATTTTAAAAATAGAAACTACAATTGATACGCTCGGAAGCAAGATTCAGTTGCGAACCAAAAGATTCTCAATAATATACCGACAAATAAAAAACATCTTATCTGACTATTCTTCTTACTTCTTCTTCATGCAAATTAAAAACAATCGTTATCTGGAATCATAGATAATCTAATTTTAAAATTGAACATCTTAGAAATGGCCACTAAAGTATATATGGTCGGGATCGAGATAAAGGTGAGAACAAGAGCATCATCCATCACATAAAAGCTAATGAAAAGAGTATCTTATCTGACAAGTGATTTTACTTAATCTTGAGATGGATTAAAAGTGATCATGATCTAAAATAAGAGATAATTTAATTTTCAAAGTGAACATCTTAGAAATAGCAACTACAAATGATATAATTGTGATCTGGATTCAGGTTCGTACAAGAAAATCATTCATCAAAAACGATCAATGAAAAAAACAACCTTATCTGACAAGTGATTTTACTTCATCTTAAGATGCATGAAAAGTTATTAATATTTAAGATCACATATGAGTAAGATATAAAATTAAACATCTTTGAAATGGTCGGTAAAATAGATATGGTCGGGATCTAGATGAAAGTGAGCATCATCAATCATAAGACGACTAATAAAAATATTAATGTTATAATAATTTTTTCTAGTCTTGGGATCGATTAAAGTGATCATGATCTGAAATCATAGATAAGTTAATTTAAAAAGTGAAAATCTTAGAAATATTCACTAATATAAATATGGACGGTATCGAGATGAACATCGTATTTGACAAGTCTTTTAACTAATACAAAATTTTCGCGTTACTATTATTTAATGTTTCAATTCAAGAATTTCGGGATGCAAACAAATAATTGCAAGGCGGTTTGTTTTATTTAATGTAACAAAGGTTGGCCGGTAATTGTTTATTCATAAAAATAAACATTCTCCGGATTCTTAAGGATACCATCTGCTCTCGTGATTTTGTATCTTCCTTAGTGTCAATTAAAAAAATTATTATCCGGATTATCACCGGATCTTTCTTATGAAGCCGTAGGAAAGCGCCGCAAGATTATTAAATTAATGCGCATTGTTCGCTTTCGCACGGAGGAATAATTCGAGCGATCGATTCGCGAAGCCAAAAGAGTCCCTGGCTCTTAGAGACTCGGGTACGCGGTTTGATCGGCAATCATCGAAATGATTGGGAATCTTCCTTCCCTTCTGCTCCTCCTCACCTTTATTTCTTCATCTTTTTCCTTCTCCGTTTTTTTCTCTGGTCGTCACGAATCACGCCTCTATGAACGTGTGTGCGTTTAAACCTATCACCACACATGCACATAGAAGAATTGAGCTATCTTGATGTCTGTGAGATTGTGAGTTCATACACGTTAATATGTGTGCAAAATGAGGCATACATATAAAATTTATGTACGAATGTTACACCAGTTTATAGGGGATAAGACTATAGGATACACCGACATTGCTCTGATGCCTTCAAGGTGTTACGGCATAACTCCGTCATTATGTGCCGAGCCGTGATCGGCCGAGGAAAATTATATTCAGATGAGGAGGAAATCAATTCCGCGATGGGCATCACCGGGTCATCGATTGGAAAAGAGAGAGACATATTAAGACGAAAAGAGAGAGAATTGGACCAGTTAAATAAAATTATTCAATAAAGGGTATATGGGAAGTCATTACCTGCATGAAGATTGGAATAAGCACAATTCAATAAATTGCAAATTGCCTAAGAATTTTAGTCCCGATAATGGCTTTCAAAGGCGATATTCAATGAGGGGTCATCCATAAATTACGTTACACATTTATTTCCAATTTTTTACCCCTCCCCTCCTGCATGCTACGAGTCGCAAAAAATGGGTTGAACCCCCGACCCCTTTCCTTCTATGTTATGCAACATATGTCTAAATTATATTTATCAATCTATGTCTTAAGAATTTATATATTTACACAAAAACGTTAAAAATTACATAAATTTAAAACTTAAATATTGAAAATTAAATAATTCTCAATTCTTTACTTTCAAAAGGCAAACATTTTCAATTATAATTCTTTAAAGAATTTATTCTTTAAATTGGAACTCTTGAAAATTGTAAAACATTTAATTATAAATTTTTTTTATTTTTCTTTTAAATCACAATTAGAAAGTCTGAAAGGTTTATTTTTAAAAGTTGAATATTCCGTAACGCAGTTGATTTTCATTTGAAATTTCTTTAATTTGAACGATTCTATAATAAAAATGGTTAACTTTTGATATTCATAATCAGTTAAATTTAAAGATTTATGCATGTTTAAAAAAATTTCAACCCAAATATTAAAAATGAAGAATTTTTTATTGTAAGTCTTCAAAATTAAACTACATTGTTAAAAAAAAGCTTAAAATTACATTACTTTAAACAGTAAAGATTCCAAATTAATCAATTTTCAATGGTAAAACTTGATATGGAAGAATTTTAAATTAAAAATCTTTAAAAATAAAATAATTTTTAAAGGAAAATCCTCAAAATTGAACGAATTAAAAAAATAAAAATTACTTACTTTAAAAATATATGAATTTTCGAAACTGAATAACTTTCAGTCCTTTATTTTTAAAATGCAAAAGTTTTTAATTTTAACTTTGAAAAATAAATTGTTTAAATTCAAGAAAATTTTCCCATTTCCTATTTTTAATCTGAAAGATTGAAAAAAATTCCATTATAAATCTTAAGAATTATTCCACATATTTACAAAAAAGCGTTTTCAAAATTAAATAATAATAAACCATAAGTATTTAAAATTAATGAATTTTCCATTGTAAAACTTGAATATGAAATAATTTATAATTAAAATTTTTTTAATTAAATAATCTTCCATTGCAAATCTTAAAATTTAAACCATTAAAACAAAAATCTTAGTTTTAAAAAATAAATCTTAAAAATTTAATAATTTTACATTTTTTAATTTAAAAATTTTTTAAATTTCAATTATAAGTTTGAATTGTAAATCTTAAAAATGTAAGAGTTTTTAATGTTGAAAGTTTTTAATTGAAAAGTCTGCAAATTTTATTTTTTGCAATTTAATATTTTATAATTGTGATGATTCGCAATGAAAATTTCTTCAATTTGGAAGATTAAAAATGGAAAACTTCTTACTTTTAATTGAAAACTTTCAAATTTAATTTTAATTATTAAAAATTGAAGAACGTTAAGTTGCAAATATATAAAATTGAAAAATTTTCAGTAGTAGATCTTCAAAATTAAACTATTTAAACAAATCCTCAAAAATTCTAGAATATTTAATTTTAACTCTTTAAAATTCTAGAACTTTCAATTAAATACATATATTTAAAATTGAACTATTCTAGAAAAGGATAACATTCAACATTATATCTTTCTAAATAATTATAAACATTAAGAACTGAAGAATTTCCAATTGCGAATCCTCACGATAGTCCTGTTTTACAAATATGTTCCGAATCTTATAATGTTCAACTATGAAAATTCGAAAATTAACCAATTGGAGAATTTTTAATTGTAATTGTAAATAGTTTCAAAATCGATCATTGCTGAAATCAGAAAACATCAGAAAGGCAACGAACTCCAGAATCACTTAAAAAATATTTTTCTGAAATTAAAGTAGCCGGTTCTTTAACATAGGTTTTTTCATTGGAACAAAATGCTGATTAAAATCAAAATTAAAATTAATATTGAAGTTAGAATGAAAATTAAGATTAAATTAAAATTTTATGAATGACAAGACTAAAGATTTTGTCGTAAAACATCAAACTAAAGGAAAAAATTTTAGTATAGTGATCTAAGAACTGAAATTTCCGCTTTTTTATAGTTTTTTACAAACTAATAACAAAAAAAGCAATAATTCAATATAGAAAATTTTGTTTTTTACTGAATATCCACATGTTAGATCTACAACTTGAGTCATATTTAAGGACAATAGAAATAAAATAAAAGATTCCAACATAGTGATTTAAAAAAAATGGCCTCATTTTCTAATTTTATAACCTCTTCTGATAAATAAGCAATAATAGGACTTAGTAAATCTTAGTTTTAGATGTACTTGTCAAGACCTTTAATAAATAAAAAAAAACAGAATTTACTAATATTTCTTATTTTTCAACGTATTATAATACCAAAATATCACTTTTACATATCGGATTATATATTTTAATTAACATTTACATACAAATGCTTTGATTTTCAGCAATAATACAACATAGCAAATTTTATTTTTTAATCTAAATCTACATGTCAAAACCTTAAACTTGAGGGCTTTCAGAAGAAAATCGACTAATTTTGAGGGTATGAAAAACACTTTACAAAAAACTTCGCTCACTATTAAAGTATAGTATCGTGCCAAAAGCTAGAGAAAAAATTATCAATCTTGTCCGACAAGTCTTTTCACTTACTCTTGTGATGGATTAAAAGTGATTATAATCCGAGATCATAGACGAGTTAATTTTAAAACAGAATATTTTAACAAGTTGTTTAACTTATTCTTGAAATGGAATAAAAGTTATCATCCGAAATCGTCGATGATTTAATTTCGAAAGTGAATATCTTAGCGCATTTTAGAAATTGTCACTAGATTGGATATAGTCTGAATCGAGATTAATCTAAAGCAACTAACGAAAAAAATAATGTATTATCTGACAAATATTTTTCCTTTTTTATATGGATTACAAGTAATCATCATCTAAGATGACAAATAAGTTAATTTTAAAAGAGAAAATCTTAGCATACCTTTAGAAATATTTTCTGGATAAGATGTGTGAGGGATCAATATTCGGATGCAAACAAGATAATTTTTCGAAAGCGACTGATGAAAAAACCATCTCATCTTACAAAAAATTTTACTTACTCTTGAGATATATTCAAAGTGATCATCATCTGAGATCAAAGATGAGTAAATTTTAAAGGCAAACAACCTCGAAATGGCCACTACTTCACTAGACTAGATAAGTTCAGGATCAAGATTCAAGTGCGCACATGAACACCATCCGTCATATAAAGACGAATGAAAACCCCATTTATTGTACAAGTAATTGTTTATGGATTAAAAATAATCGTCATTTGAAATCATAGAAAAGTTAACTTGCTACGTTAAAATCTTAGAAATACTCACTAAAATAGATGTGCTTCGGATCCAAATTTAGATACAAACAAGAAGATCACACATCAAAAAACAACTAATGAAAAAACCGTCT
The DNA here is from genome assembly GCA_035041075.1 of Acraspis erinacei. NCBI lineage: Eukaryota > Metazoa > Arthropoda > Insecta > Hymenoptera > Cynipidae > Acraspis > Acraspis erinacei. The sequence goes on along the minus strand of JAWWLR010000054.1, from coordinate 91,874,665 downwards.
TATCTGGCAAGTCTTTTCACTCATGCTTTAAATGACTTAAAAGTAATCATTATCTGAATTCATAGATGCATTACTTTTAAAAGTAAAAATCGTAGCATAGAAATAGACCCTAGATAAGGTATGTTCGGGATCGAAATTCAGATACGAACAAGCAAATCATTTATCATAAAGGGACTACTGAAAGAAAACCATCTTAACTGAAATTTTTTTTCACTTATCCTTGGGATGGATTAGTAGAACTCATCATCTCAAAGGAAATTTTAGTGACTTTTGGAGACTTTTTTTAGGAGAAACCGAAAAAGCTCCTCGACGAGCATCGTGGAAAATTGAAATTCTGAAGATGTGCAAAGTTTATGTGTATAGCTATTGTGTACAGTTTGACAATAATGTTTTCAAAGTGTATGATAACAAAATTTTCAATTATTTAAAAAGACATAATATCTATTTCGTGAAGTGTGTAGCTGGCTTGAATAAAAATACGATTGTTTATGTCAGTTTTGTTTTGTCAATGAGTAGTGTGATCGACTGGTATCGGTAGACAGCTTTTTCCGTGGACTAATGAAGAATACCATCTTATGAGAAATGCTTTTGACTTATTCTTGCGAGTGATTAAAACTGTTTATCATTTGGGATCACATATGAGATTTAGGTGCGAATTAACAAGAAGAGAAGTCCACTCAAGTCAAGTCAAGTCGTGTAAAGTCAAGGGTGATGAGTTTTCGCGTGGTAGAAGACGATCTTAAATCTCTGAGATACTGAAGTGACGGTTCATAATAGAGGGGAGTGACGTGGTCTTAAGGTACAACATTGGCAGCCGTTTGAAATACGCTCGACTGAATTATGAACCGTAAAAACTCGCAGTGCAGGCAACTTACGGGCTTTAACTGTAGTAACCCATGTAACCGTATTCACCCTCGCCTCGCGGGGTTATTATCGTGCGTGCTTGGCTCAGTGTGGTCTGCGGTCCACATGCCTCTGCAGGGTGCTTGCTTGCTTGCTTGCTTGCTTGCACGACTTCTAAAAAAGGTTCAAAAACGAAAAAACAACAAAAAAACAAGCAGGACCGAGAAGGTGAACGAGGAGGAAACAGAAGGTGAAGCTTATTCCTGATGACGTGTGCAGACAACAATAAGATTCGACTGGCAACTAAAGCCTCGTTAACACCGTCTTGTTTGGGATGCATTACTACCTTCTCATCTACGTTTTACTGATTAAGACAGTTTATAACGCATTTCAACAAATTCAATTAGTTTAATGCACATTCGTCAGAGTGACGCTATTTTATTTTTTAAGTTTGAAAAGTCAATCTGACCATTTATAATTTAATGATTGCCATTTTCCCGTGAATAACTAACAATAAAGGAGAATGATCGAAAATCGGGTCTAAATGGTGAAAAATTCAAATTTTTCTTTAGAAATTACACTATTCTGTAGAAATTAAACTTTTTGGTTTCAAATTAATATTTTTCGATTGAATACTCAATTGTTTATTAAAAGATCGTCCTAGATTAAGAACTCGCCCTTTTGATTTGGAGCTGACCTTTTTTGGTAAAAATTTAGTCTTTTTGTGGCTGACAATGCACATATTTCATTAGAGATTAAAACTAAAAAGAAAAATTGAAAACCGAGAGTTTGGGTTTGATTGAGGGATTCATTAATAGGAAGGGGATAAGGAAGAAAGAGAAAAAAGTGTAAATAAGAAAGAAGTAGAATTGAGTTTAAAAGGTCCGAAAATATTTAAAAATACCTCTAGAAAAAGATAGGGGTGGAACAAGGGATAAGGAAGATGAGGCAAAATGCTGATAAAGTTAACGGAGCGTAGAGGAAGTGGGCAGGATAAAAAAGAGAGAAAACAAAAGAAAAAAGATCCGGAAATGGGAAATAGTCAGGTAAATTATGGAAAAAAGGATAGAGACTTTAGAAAAAAGCTTAGAGATGCAGGAATAGAATAATAGATAGAATATCTATTAAAGTGAAATAGAAAATATGGCAACCTGAAAACAGGAGTTTAAATGTAGGGATGGATAGTAGGAATGATGAAAAGAAAGGGTACAGATAAATAGAGAGAAGAATAAAAGCAAGAGAGAAAGAGCTATATTTCTATAGTAACAGGCTCTAACTTCAATTTTTTATTCTATTTTGTAAGAAATTATACATGAAAAAACAGAAACTTACTTTTAATAAACCTTCCAATACGGCTGTCGATTTTAAAACGATTTGGTACTATATACTTTAAAATATTGGATTTCATAAACCCCAGGATATGCAAAAGAATAATTAATAAAAAAAACTTATTCTTTTGACAAAATGTTAATGCTAAAACCTCAACTTTACTTTATCTGTTCCAATGAAAGTATTTACCAATTTGGGGGAGGGGAGGGGGGTCGTGTCAAAAACATTACGAACTGAGATAACGTTTACTACGTTTCCTGATGAAAATTTGTCACAGAGATTCCGAATTCTGCGAAACATGAGTTGCCCTGATACGTAACAGTTCAATAATAAATTCATAAATTTTTTAATCACTTTCATACTTGAGAGTTCATAGTTCTTCCCCTCTTCCCCTATTTCATCCCTTTAATACAATTTTTTTCCTTTTACCTTTTTCATTGACCTTTCCTTTTTTCCCTCCACTCGCTTTCTCAATTAAATTCAAACTGAACTAATAGAAAGCAAAAAGAAAATTCTAATATTTTGGTTTGAATAGTCTAATATTATATTTTCGGTTCGGGTTTTATCTCGTTTCTTTAAAAATTCTACTATTTAGTTGAAAATGTAACCATTTTGTTGAAAATTCGTTTTATTTTTCGATAAAAACTAATTTTTTCAATTTTTAATTTAAAAATTCCATTTTTAGTTTAGAATTTCTCTTTTTTAGATAAATATCAAAATATTTATTTCATTGAAAATTCATGTACGTCGTTAAAAATTGGTCGTTTATGGTAGAAAATTAATCTGTATTCTGTTCAAAATTTAACTATTTCATTAAAAATGATCTTTTTTGGTTCAAAAATCAGCTACTTGGTTGAAAGTTGAACTAATTTGTTCAAACATTATTTTTCTTAAGATTCACATATGTATTTGAAAATTCGTTGGTTTTTTGATTAAGAAATAATCTGGGTTATTGAAATTTATTTATTTTTATTGAGAAATAACTTTCGGGTTGAAATTTACCTTTCCCGGTTTAAAATTCACCTGTTCTTCAAAACATTCAAATATTTGTCTTGAAAACTGGACTATTTTGTTTAAAATTTATCTTCTTTAGTTGAATTCAACTGGTTAGAAGTTCTTTACTTTTCTATTGAGAATTAATTTTTTTAACCGATAATTTAACTAGTTCATTTTTGGTCAAACTTTATATATTTCAAATTCAACTATTTTGTTAAGAATTCATCCTTTAGGAATGATAATTCATTTTTAATGGTTGAAAGGTCATCTTTCCTGATTGAAAATTTAACTATTTTCCTAAAAGCTCATCTACTTAATTGAAAATTCGTCTTCATTGCTTGAAATTTCAAATATTTGGTTGTCGATGCATTATATCTTGACTTGAAATTTCAGAAATTTAAAGCGTTTCATATGGAATCCAATATAAAACGCCATTATGAAACTTTAAACAGTACTATGGTATCTACATTAATTTTATTTAATAGGATTTATTCCCCTACTTCCGTAAAAAATCACCCTACTTGCACCGTTTTGAGAGCTAGCATTGTGGGCTGTGAAACTCGACATTTTAACATTTCTAAATATTCTGAATTCATTAGCGAAGCTTATAGTTCACATGATCTGGTCACATTGTCAACTGAAGTCGCTAGAAACTGAGTCAAAAATAGCCCAAAATAGGTAAAAGTAGTTTATAGGCGGCCCCTTACTGAAGTCACAAAAATATTACAACCGAATAATATTCGAGATTTTCTTTTTTCTTATTAGAATTACAATAGTTATTAATGGGTTGAACCCGAGTGAAAAAAATCGTTACCCTTGACGACTCTTTCGGACTGAATTACACAGCACGTCTGAAAACAAATCATTACGTGTACGAGCTTTTGAAGCGGTAGTTAAAGAACAACCATCTCATACATTAAAGATAATAATTGTTTTGTCAATACTCCTTTCTCCGTTTATAACCTTAGCCACGAAGAACCCTACCGCTCAATGGAAGTAGCAAAAATAACAATGAGCACACTCTTTCTGACTCCTTTGAGCCTGATAAAGAATACTCAAGAAAGAGTGTTTTCCAAGAAATATGAGAGTAAAAATCCCATTGTGTGTGGGTCATGTTATTTAATTCAAACAGATTTTTCCACGAGAAGAAAAAAAGGGTAAAAAACACCTAGTTTTGGAAATATACGGTGTGAAATTAAAAAATCAAGAACTGATTTTGCAATGATTAATAGTTCAATATTTTTCAAATTCAGGGCTTCAAAATTAAAGCGTCAGATGGAAGAATTAGGAAAAAGAGAAGGTTGTTAGGTTAATTGAAATATAATTAAACCTCTAGCTGTGCCCTAGTGGAAAAGTACTCCGGCGTTGGCCAGACCCAGACTAGACCGTCTAGACTCTAATCTGGCGCATATCAGACAGTCCAGTCTGGGGCTCACCAGACCTGTAACACTTGCAAAATTTGTGGCTAGATTTATCATAAGGTTTGTTCCGGGAAGAAAAAAATAAATAAATTTTCTGACGAAACCAGAAGTTTTGTTAATGTATAGTATATAACCCGCCTATTTCTAGAATTCAAGAAATTCATGGAATTAAAGGATTTCGTGAAATTCACGGAATTTACAGAATTCACGGAATTCATAGAACGCCCGGAATTCACGGATTCCATGAAATTCACGGAATTCAACAAATTCACGGAATTTACGACATTCACGGAATTCAAGAAAATCAGAGAATTCACGGAATTCACGAAATTCAATTAATTGACCAATTTTTTTTCAATTCTCTCTGAATTCTTTGATTTTCGTGAACTAACTGAATTCCACGAATTCCATGAATCCTATGAATTCCGTAATTCCACGAATTCCATGAATCCTATAAATTCTGTAAATTCCGCGAATTCCATGAATCCTATGAATTCCGTAAATTCCATGAATTTCGCGGATTCCTTGAATTCTATGAATTCCTTGAATTCTGTGAATTCCAATAATGCCTTGAATTTCATAAATTCCGAGAGTTCAGAAAATCTAATAGTGAATTCCGGGATTACAGTGAATTTCTTGAATTCCATGAATTCATTCAATTCCGTGAATTCCTTGAATTACCTGAATTTAAGTAATTCCCTGAATTTAATTAATTCCTTGAATTCTATGAAATCCGTGACTTCTCTTAATTTCATGAATTTCGTGAGTACCTTGAATTCCATGAAGTCTGCGAAATCCTTGACTTCTGTGAATTTCATAACTTCCGCGAATTTAATAGATTTCGTGAATTCCATCATTTCTATAAATCCCGAGAATTTCAGAAATTTCGTGAATTTTATGAATTTGGTGAATTAATTGAGTTCGGTGAATTCCGTGAATTTCTTGAATTCCATTAATTCCGTGATTTTCGCGTGCCAAATTTTCGTCTCATAAACGCTCTAATACATGTTTGGAATGCTGGACGGTGACTTCACGATTTACAACACTTACAATATATGTATTGCAATTTGCTCATTCGAATACCATGTTTGCGATTTTACCTCACGCTTGTATTGTAGAAGTCTTGTAGAAGTGGCATGGCAGCGAGAACAAAAGTTTTTTTGTTTCTTCTCGAAAAAAGTGTATTTCTGAATTGTGTTGCTAAGTGGAGGGGATGCCAGCCCAGCCCTGAATGTGAAATAACTGAGCGGTGCGTTTTGATTTATCTGATCTTTGATACAACTGAGCTTTGACTTAACTGGAAGTTGAGTGTATTTCCGGTAGGCTAGGGAAAAATGGTGGCAGTAAAAAGTGAATTTATATCGGTTTTCAATCCTGCAACTCGAAATACGAAAATATTTTGTATTTATTCGTCGTCTTTTGTGCACGAAAATTTAGTTTGCATAAAACTCTCAGGCTACTTTTTGATTT
>JAWWLR010000054.1:91810038-91824241 GCA_035041075.1 Acraspis erinacei | reverse complement strand
ATCAGAGATATTGAAGTGGTAGTATTAGTTGAAAAACTAACAATTTTAGTTGTCAATTTATACATTTAACTGTAAATTCTTATTTTTCAGTATAAAATTAATATCCTTTTTTTGTTTACAATTTCACTGCTTATAGTTAAAAGTTAAGCTACTTTGTTAACAATTCATTTCATGCAGAATATTCATCTTTTCGGCTTCAAAATTTTAGTTTCTTGGATTCCTTTTTTTGTGTTATCTCAAACGGCGTTTCGAGAAAAATCAGGTAAATTGGCAATTAGGATAAGTTAAGACTATAAAAATTGCTATTCTCTCAAACGATTTCTGGTGGAATAAGTATTAGAGAAAGCAGAATTTAGGTTATACTCAGGAGCCTCTTTTATAATGAACGCTAATCGAAAACTGAGGGAGTGTTGCCCTCTGGCAGAGGGAATCTGAAGATCGAATACCGAGCTGGATGTTTGACTTGTGTATGTGTAGACAGGAGGAAAATACATGAGAATGGTCAATGCACACAAATTGATCTCCACATAGATATATCTACATATGTATGACAGGAGCACGAAGCAATGCCTCGGGGCATATAAGAAAGAACGTATAGGCTACCGAATTACACATCCCATCGCACACACGGCATACATCACTTCACGTGAGAAACCTGCCTTGCTTCGTGCACGCGAGTCCAGGCTGCTCGGTAATTATTATTACTATACGGACTTTAGTCAGTGCCATACCAAACAGCGGGGATCAACTCTATTCAGTGCTCCCCTGTAATCAGATCCTCAGAGAACATCTCAAAACTCTTCGAAATCTTTCAGAATAAAAGGCTATCAGTCTAAAGTGGGAAAAAAAATTTCTCGACTCAATCTTCGGAGGATTATATTGAATGTACTCGGGAATTCCAGTAGCTGTCCGTAAACTATTAGACACATTCCGTCCTTTTTTTTAGAGAGGATAAGAGTAATTTAGTTTCTTTCGAGTTATTAATGTAATTAAATATTTCTCAATAACCGTATTTTTTTTATTTGGCGATGACTCACCGCTAGTTTTTTTGGTCATATTTTCGTTTTGCTTCTCTGGGTTGACCATGACTCGTCAGAGTTCAAATTAATAATTTATTACATCTCGGCTAATTTGATTGTATTGAACAAAATTTGAAAATGAAAAAATTTTCTTTTAAAGATTCAAGCCACAGTGGAAGACTGGTGGCCGTCGCGGTAGGCTTTGAAGACCCTCGTGGGAGCTCTAGAAGCGCCCATGGGAGTCTCTAAAGGCCTTTGTGGGATCCTTTGGTGACTTTGATGCAGGCTCTATAGGTCCTCGTAGAAGGCTCTGACGCCCTCGCGTTAGGCTATGAAAGCCCTCGTTGAAGGATCTAGAGGCCATCCTGGGACACTCTATAGACCCTCGTAGGAGGCTCTGAAGGTCTTTGTGGGGACCTGGAGAACAATTGTTTTCTAAGTAAAAATGACTCATTTTTCAGTCAAAGCACGCTTGTTTAATTCACTCAGTGAAAAATTGACATTTTTTAATTTATAGTGTAAAATTTTTGCCTTTATTTATACATTTCTGCTTAAATTCTTACTGAAGAAAGTGTAAAAACTTTTTGCACCTCGTCAGTTCCTTGTGTTTGTACAATTTATCTCTAATATTATTTTCTTGGTTAAAGTTATATAAATACCTTGAAGTATAACTTCAGAGGGAAGAACTAGCTTAGGAGAATAAAGAATGAGAAAATAAGAGAGTGAAGTTAGTAAAGTAATAAACTTGCCATAGTTAGGTTGGTATTCAAGCATTGTACTTTTCTTAGAGAGCATTTAAATTGGATACACTTACACAGTTTGCGGAGCTTTTTAAAACTTTCTCTATTTTTTCCTCGTCCAACTCTCGCGGTAAATGCGTCCGCTTGAATATTTTTTCAGCTATATTACACCTCCTCTGCTTTGCTCTTTCTCTATACATCTCTTTATCTCCCACTCTTTCTCTCTCACTCTCACTCTCTCTGGTCTTCTATTTACAAAAGTGCCTTACTTCCGTGAAAACTTTTTTAAAAGGGAGAAATGCCCGGGGACACGTTTGCGCGGCTTTGTCGTTACGCGTTTTCTTTTCTTTGCTTTATCATCTCCTTTATCTCACTGCTATGCGAGTCTCTCCTCAAGTGCCAAAGCACTTTAGTGGTGGACCAATGACTAAAGTGTAATTTATCGATGCCTACAATATGAATTATATTTTTCATTTAAATTACTGAGTTTCTAAGCTCTTTAGCTAGTCTTACACAAGAGTGGGCCAAAAAGCTGAAAATTATTAGAATCATTGGTAATCACAGTGAAAAGTTTCTTTGTGGCATTACGAACAATTTAAAAAAAAAAGTTTCTTAACTTCTCATCATTTGGGAAAACTTCTTTAGGGTAATGTTTATGTAAGTGTATATCCTTAGATGGAAAAAGTAAGAGAAATTCGATTTTGTTCATTAGTACCTTAAGTTCTCAAAAAAAAGTTTTTCTTTTTTTCGTATGCTTTTCTAATAAGCTAACGAAGCACGTACATATTTCCGTAAAAAATGAAAAATACATTTTTGAATTTCTGAATTTTATTTATTCTTTAAAATTCATATTATTTTGGTAACATAATGTTTTCAGTGAAAAATGTAACTATTTCATTTTTGGCTGAAAATTTATCTTTCTTATTTAAATATTAATTTTTTAGGTAAAATGATTTTTTTAATTGTAAATGTAACTATTCCATTTTTTTCTTAGAAATGAATCTCTTTTAGTTGAAAATTTAACTACTTGATTCGTCTTTTTTGGTAGAAAATAAATCTTTTTTTTTTAATTCATGTTTTTTGGTTTAAAATTCAAGGCTTGATTGAAATATGGAACCACTTTGTTAAAAATTCATTGTTTTCTTGCAAATGAATCATTCTAGCTGAAAATTCTATTCTATTCAAATTCATCTATTTGGTTGAAATTCGTCTGCTTTTTTGTAAATATTTAATTTTTTTAATGGATAGTAACATTTGTAAGTTACTAATTTAATTATTAACCAAAATAGTTTAACTTTCTACCAAAATCTTTTAATTATCAATCAAAATTATTAATATTCAAAAAATATTTCAACAAAAAAGATTTTAATCTTGAACAAAAACATTTGAATTCAACTAAAAAGACCATTTTTCACAAAACAGTTAAATCCCCAACCAGAACAAATTAATGTTCAATTTTTAAATAAAAACAGAACAGTTACCTTCTCTATGAAGATAATTAGTTCTCAGTAAAAAAAGCGAATGTTCAGCAAATTACTCAATTTTCAACTAGAGATGAAGTTTCAATTTTTAAAAAAAATTAATTTTTTTTCCAAATAGACGAATTTTTAACCAAATAGTTCAGTTATCAACCAAAAAGTTGATTTTTTAAACAAGAACATGAATTTCCTACAAAATTGTGAATTATCAACAAAATACATTAATTTTTAACCAATGAATTGAATTTTTAACAAAATAGTTGAATACTCAACCGAAACATATTGATTTTCAACCAAACACTGGAATTTTTAACAAAAAAGATCAAATTCGGGCTAAAAGAGATAAACGATCAATCCAGAATGATAAATTTTTTACAAAACAGCTGAATTTTCAACTAAATAGTTGAATTGTGAACTAACAAGGATTCATTTTAATCCCAAAATGAAATATTCAAATTTACAGACGAAAAATTAATTTTCGACCAAAAATAAAACGAATTTTTTACATAAAGTTCAACTTTTAACCAAAGAGATCAATTTATGACCAAAAAAATTAATTATTCAGAAATTTATATAAATTCTACTAAGTAGTTGAATTTTTCATCTGAAAAGATAGCTATTCAACAAAATAAATGCAATCATAAAAAACTAATTAAATTTGCAATCAAACAGGAGAATTTTTAACCAAACGAGAGGAATTACGAAACAATAATATGACAGTAGACTTTTCAACCAGAAAAAAGGAACTTGAATACAAAAATGGTTGAATTTTAGTATTGGGTTTTTAAAACTCAGTTTAGATTTAAGTAAAAGCCCGAGAAAATGAGAAGTTTGTTGAAAACAGGCAAAAAATAAAAATTCTTCTAAAAATGAAAACAAAATTATGCACTGAGGAAAATGTTTGTTTAAATAAAACCAATTTTTTTTTAATCAAACAAATTATTTCTTTAATATGGGGTAAAACAAATCTTTGTTTGATTCAAATAAATTTTTTGTTTGTCCTTATTTGTTTTTTCAAATAAATTTTTTGTTTGTTTAAATAAATCGCTTGTTTAAATTAATTATAGATTTTGTTCAAGTGAAGTAAATCTTTTTTTTTTAAACTTAACCTCAAGAATAAGCATTCATTATAAAAATAATGTATAAGCTTGATAATATGTTTATTGTTACATCCAAAATCTTCAATTATATCCAAGGTAAAAGCCCCAAAATTCAAGTACTTCCTAAACTAGAGATACTGCGCCCGTTTTTGAATTAATTGATTATTTTGCAGTAAAACAGAACCTCTAGAATAATGCAACACTGAAAAAAGACCAATGCCATCAAATCAATCACCGGATTAATTAATTTACATTTTAGGTCTGTTACTTAGGAACCGCCGGTAGCACTTTAACACACCTAGCGGCACTTTCTAGTACTGCTTTGAATTGTATTTTTTGTTTGAATCAAGTAAATATTTTTATGAATTCAAATATACAGATTTTAAGCAAATTCATTGTTTAATAAAACTCATTTTTTTGTTTAAATCAGACAAATTGTACTAAAAAAATTGTTTGTTTATATCAATAAGGCAAATATTTTCCATTTCTTAAAATTAAATAAACCTTTTTTAATTGAAGCAAAAAATTTATTTGATTCAATTATATGAATTCAAACCAATTTTTTTGTTTGATTCAAACAAATATTTTTCTGAGTGTGGACGGTCCCTAATCTGTTAAGGTAATCCTTAAATTATGTCAAAGTTCCCAACTGAAAATAAAAATGTTTAAAGCATTTAATTGAAAGTATTCTCATACTATTTACAAATAGTTTTAACTTATTATTCATTTGTCGATTGATACTGGGAGTCTAACTGCGCCAAGAGGAAATTTATCGCGCGCATGGTGCGCAAATTATGATTACTACACTACCTTGAAGACAACTTTTGTTTAATTCCGGACCAATATTTTTCTGAGTGATAAGAGCTGTAGAGAAAACAAGATTCAAGATTTATGTAGCCCTTAGAACACCGGATAAATAATGCACATTCATTATTATAAAATCTGATGAAAATGTAAAAAGCTTACATTAATTATGATTTAGAGAAGACTGGAAACACTTTTGCTGATTAAATCAAGTTGAAAGTGCATAAATAACCGAAAAGAAGCTATAAAATCCATACAGCGTTAAAGATTCATCACAACCATCCGGAAAATGCAAAACGATCTTTTCGTCCTTTCTAAGACAGGCTATAAATTTTTCAAGCGTAATATTCTTGCGCGCCTAAACGCGAGGCGCCGCGCCGTTTTCGGTCGCTGCCTCTCACTCGCACTCTCACTCGCTATCTTGTATATACTGATAATTCATTAATTTATGATAAGCTTCCAGCGTCCCACGAGCGCCGACACCCTCATACCATAAATCATTTTCGTTCCTGACGTTAATTGCGCGCCACCCCTCGTTACGAGGAGAAATGAGATTTTTTAATTGACGAATTTTTCAACAGTCCTGACACCCCATCCAATACCACCTCCATTCCACCCTGCGCACTACGCGCATCCTCCCACACCTTCTTCTCTTTACCTTCTAGGTGTGTCCTTTTCATTAATAAATCCCGATCAAAAAATTCTTTGGGTATTCCACTCGTGCTGCGCTAAGAGAATTTCATATTAAGTAATGGGATCGCACGTATTAGCTCCTTTATTGCTTATTTATTTTCTCTTATGCTAGACATACTCTATGCTATTTTATTATTTAAAGGAATCTGTATTATCATCAGAGGTTGTTGCTATCGATCATTGTAGATGTCATTCCACAACCTGTGAAAATAGAAACCTAATCTATCGATCAAGTTAACTCTTCAGATAGCATAAAATACGTAACGTCATTTCTGACAAGATGGAAAATAACATTTTCTAATTTTTTAATTAAATCTAACCACAGAACTTCCAAATACCTTTCCCATGAATCTATTAGAGTGATACAAAGAAAAATCCTTTTTTCAGAAATATATTTTTCATTTATATTTTCACAGATTTTTAAATGACATCTACACTGGTCTATAGTAACTACCTCTAATGATAATACAGATTCCTTTAAATTATTCGTAACAAAAATGCAACACCTGGCTTGAGATAGCGTATATTTCTGAAAAAAGGATTCAATTCCCAGTGGAGCGAAGTGAGAAGATCTTTCTTCAGACAAATTTAATTTTAATATATTATTATTAGGCTCGAGGCTAAGAAAAAGTATTTGAAAAATTGGGAGGCGACACATTAAAAATCACTCAAAGAGCAGCAGTTGCAGCATGGTGCAGTTTGGAGTTCATTTTTACCGCTTTTGTCTTTACAGAAGGTGTCAGTCGCCTACTTCCTGATGCTAGGAAATTTCTTTAAATCTGTCAGGTGCTCAGTAAAACTGATTTTTGAGCTGCTGCTGGTATCCTACTTTATCCTAGTTTTCCAAAATTTTTAGGGCATCTTACTTGCATATTTCCGGTAGCCGAAAACACTATAGGATGAATAGATGCATGTTGTAAATTCCCCCATATTTTCTTTACCTTATTCTTTAGCTTGGTATATTTGTGGATCTTGGTTGTATAGGCTGCCTGCAAATTCCGATTAAATAGACAAGCAATATCGATAATATAGACTTCCGCCTTTTTTCTTCCGCATCACGATGTTGGGTCGATTGGCTCGGGTATAATGATCCGTCTGGATAGTAACTTTTCAATATAAAATGTAATCTTCGTTTTCTAAAGCAGACTCTGGAATGTATCTATAGAAAGGCATTCATACAGTTAGGAGTCCTAAGTTTAGGGCAAGTTGCTAATTCATACCGCCACATCATTATGCCTGCGCGTGTACTCTCTCTCTCTCTCTCTCTCTCTGAGCCGAATTAGTGTGGTGCATTCGGTGCTTCGTTATTTCAACACGGATGGTTCTGTTTCACTCTTCAAGGTCGGCATTCGACTATTCACTATTTGATGAGCTGGAAGGAGTACGGGAGGACAGGGATGGCATAGATGTTGATTGCCTTAATTTTTTTGCCGAGTTGGGTGAAGTTTACAGAACCGATCAGAATCTTGTAGTGAAGGCAGTCATTAGGCTCTTCTGAACTATCGTATGCTGAAAACCCTTACACTAAAAAATAACGGGATATTTGTATGATTCGCCCTCAGTCACTATCTAGGTGCCATTCTCGTTTTCGCCCTTGTTCTCTAGTTCTGCGGTCACTAATCCTCCTTTGGTTAAATGTACTGTTCAGCATTTACATTGTCCAAACTCTAAGTGGATATCATTTAAAAACTGCTCACTGGAGTTTCTGGTTTAAATAAGCGTATAGCTTCAGGTCATCCATGTACAGATCAAAGTGTTCAACGTTAAATAAAAGTATAAATTCAGGGGACTCTGTGAAAGATACCAGTCGTAATGAGTCTTCTTCTAGCTAACCTCGGTTGTTCATGAGCAAAATACTTGACTCTTGTACCCAAAGCATTCTTGTACCTCAAAGCGACAAACTCGCCCCGCAAGTATTTACAACATCCCTTTTGTTCTTCTGTATGTTTATCATTCTCGCCGCAGTGATAATATAACTGATCTGCAGTTACAGCTCTAAGGTATTTATAAATTGTTGGAAGACATGCTATCAGTCGAAATTGAGACGAATTCTCAGCGTCTAGAAGGGTTTGCAACATGTGATATCTTTGAGCATAAAGCTGGGCGTTAGATCTGGATCTCAGATAATCTTTTTAAAAAACACCTTATCAACGCAGGATGTACACGCATCAGGTACTTCAATCATAAATTGTGCATCATGTATGGACCTGAATCTTTCTAGTTAATTGCCATGCAGAACCTAAGTTGCTTCTGTTAATTTTTCTCTAAACACCCGAACATTAGTCAACCATGTCTTCCGACTGAAGAACTTTTATGTCTTTCTGGTTATTTTCCTTTCCCCTGAGTTCACGATAGAACCTTCATTTATCTAACTGCTTGCACTACTTTTAACGTTTCAACGCAGTCTAGCAGTAAGAACATCAAGTTTCTGCAGCTAGAATTCTATAATCTCATCCAATGTTTCTGGTGTCTATGTCTCGATATTCCGACGGTGGATGATTTTAGTAATATGGTTATCAGCTTGCTGTTTGTATTTCCCTTCTTATATTGAGCCAAACGACATAATTTGCTCCTTACTTTGCAGAGTGTTGCGTTCAAATGCATAAGTAAAAACCTTGTCAATTAGATACTCTATTAGTGGATGCAGATTCTTCCTGATATTCATCTTTGGCAGAAAATCCCTTTGTGCTAGTTCTACATTAACTGAAATGAAAATGTCCGGATGTGGATCTAGCAAACCCAGTACTTAATTTTAATTATCCCTAGCACCTATGCCTTCAGGTTCAATTAGATATTCGTTATTCGTATCTTTTAGAAGGAGTTCATCAAGAAGCTGATATTCTACTTCCATTTCAATGATAACTAGTTCATCAGCCCTAAGCAGTCTGATGGCAGATATTGAGCATTTTTGGACTGCTAGATTCTTTTCCGCTAATCTTATTACTAGGTTTGGCTGATTGAGTAGAAAGCGACGATGATGTTCTCGCCTCAAAATTTGCCTACATTTTTTTGCCAAAAAATAAAGGCGCATAACAGCTCTATTCATATGGAATGTCCGTTTTAATCACCTTCTTGATTACTTGATTACTGAATCTCTACTTCTGTCTCTGGTTGAATGATACCATCTGCTTCTGGAGGCCCTGGTGGTACCAGATCATCATAAGGTTTCTCAGGAACATCAAATGAACCTCTCGTTCATGATATCCTTCACCTTAGCGATAGTATCTCTGACTGCAACTTTCTGTATATAAGGACACTTTGCAGCAAACTTCGTCCTAAACTTGTATCCCTTTTTGCTTTTAGTTTCAAACTTCGCGGTTCTATGATAGAGACGCATGAATTGTTCTTTCATCATGGTATTCCAATCGATGATCTCTGACGAAATTTCTTTTAAAGTGATTGGCTTCAAATTGCTGTTGCTAGCCGAAAAATTCTCAATAGGAACAGCTGATGCTCTACTATTTACGGTTTTTCGCAGATATATAACCGTAGTATTGTGCCCCCCCCCCACCTAAAATTGGTAACGTAGTTCATAGATGGCACCCTATAGAATCCGGCCCCTCAATTTAGAATGTACAAGAGGCAAGAGACGCGGATGATAACCCATATGGTTTTATGCAGTTTTCATCTCCCCTCGCCAAAGATCCAGGCAAGTTGAAGTACATCTAATGAATTTGTCTGCAGATACGGGACTTAAATGGACCAGAATAGTTTTATTATTTTTAATAGTGTGATCCTAAATTCATTCTAATATTTGTATAATTTAAAAAACGTATTATTTAAAAATAAGTTTACAATTTGATGTTATAATCATTGGTATATTTTCTGAGAAAAGTAAAAGTGTATTAATTCATTTAAATTTAATAACATGCCGATAAATGCGCCCTATCTTGCATCACTTTCTCTCACCCTGCAGATTCCAAATGCCGTCAAATCGAGGTCGCTCGTAAATTAAGTTACATGCATACAGTAATATGAGGCTCTCAAACAATAACCAACCTTGTCGAATGGACTTTATTTCCAGTCGAAAGTATTATTTAACCAACATTATTCACATTATTCAGAAAAAATACTGTATTTAAAAAAATGCAGGGATCACAGCGCAAAAAGAGCTCAAAATGGTGAAATAAGGTAATTTTTCACGTCAAAAATTGAATTTTCAAATACAAAATGAACGTTTTCCATTAAAAATGGAATAGGTTAATTTCCAGTTAAAAGATTCATTTTTAGCAACCACAAAATACCGAAATTGCAACAAAATGGTTCCATTCTTAAACAAAAAAGAGAAGAATTTTCAATAAAAATTATCAATCTTCAACTGGAGTAGTTTAATTTTTAGTAAACAAAAGCATTTTTAACTAAAAAATAACAAATTATCAACAAAATAAACTTTCAACCAATTATTTGAATTTCCAACTATAAAGATATGTTTTATCTGAAAAGACGGAATTTTCAACAAAATAAATGAACCTGTTACCAAATAGATATATGTTTATCTAATAAAGATCAACATATAATAGATCTATTTTCAAGCGAAAAGATTAATTTTCTATCAGAAAAAAAAAATCTGAACATAATACATGCCTTTTAAAATAGGGATGGCAAGTTTTCACTAAAAATGAATAGTTAAATTTTTAGGTTTCAGCCCGAACAGATAAATTTTTAACGAAACAATTAAATTTTTAACCAAATAAATGACTTTTCAATCAAATTCTTGGATTTTCTTCAAAAGAGGTTAATCTTTTACCAAATAGTTGAATTTTCCAACAAAAAAATGCATTTTCATCCCAGAAAGTTAATTTTCTACCAAACGGCGAACTAGCGACAATCCTCATTTAACGAATCTTCAACAAAAAAAGATAAAGTTTTAAACAAAAATGAAATAGTTCAATTTTTAGCTAAGAACATTAATTTTCAACAAAAAAACGAAAATATTTAGAAATAGTTGTAAGTTGTAGATTACTCCATACTACATCTTTGGTTAATATCACAGTTGAAATTTATTAAAAATTTTGTTTATTTAAAATGTAATAAATTTTCTGTTTTAATTAAAAATTGTTTTTGTTATATAATTACAATCTTAATATTTACCCAAATTTGCGAATTTTAAATGTTCCTTAAACTGGCTTTATAATATTATATTTCATTAAAAGCAGAGACTACTTGTACCGGAAAACCCCGGCTATTTATATTTACCGAAATTTCGATACAAATAGAAACATTTCTTTACCATTTTTTTCTCCCTGACCATGCTTTTCTCCAAGTTCCAAGTTTTACGTTATTTTATTAATTTTTTATTGAAAAGAGTTTAAATAAATCTAAATACATTTATAGTTTTAGCAATGAAAATAAATAATATTAAAAAATAGATTCCATTTCTTTACGTATATTTCTGATAATTAATATTTTCATGTGCGAAATAGAGGAAAATATTGTTATAATAATAAAAGCAAATGTAATTTATTTAATAAAATGTAAAATAATATTGTGAAATTCATTTAGTTAGAGGAACTGTGTGGAAGAATCACAGGGGCCCCATAACTAATTTCACGCATCCGAGCTGTTAATTACTCACTGTGCCTTTACCGTTCCACCACAGTCAAAATAAGCGATCAAAGCCAGACGGAATGCCATTCTCTATTCTGTTTTAAAGTCGGTCAATTTTTTTACTCGGATATTTTTGTTCTGATTTTAATTTCTTCTGGACTTTTATTGCAATATTGTCTGAATAATAAAAGCAATAATTTGATTTTTTAATTATTTTTTTAATTATCGGTACCACGTGTTACAATTTCAAGTATGTGTTATATTACTTTTTCTTTCTTTCTAAATTTCATACGTATAGGGAATTTGAAGGAAGATTATTAGAAACTCGCGCATCAGGGTCAAATTTTACATTTCTGACCGAACTTCTATATGCCAAAAATGATAACCAATTTTTTGTATGCCTAATTTTCATCTGCGGGGAACTAATTTCGTTTTTATTTTCGTGATATCTAAATAACAGCTTTTTCCTTTAGTTTTACCCGAACACATTTTAAGCCCGACTTATAATGTTTTTAATTTTTTTATATTATGTTTCACTAAAAAAAAACTCTACCTAAAAGATTTGTCCTAATTTTTTCGTCAATATAATATTTGTCTTTTTGACTGAGTGACAAACATTTTTTCTTAACAAATGGTGGCAAATTTTTTGTGAAAATGTATTTTTTTCAATTAAATATGATCGTCAGAAATTTTCTTTATCGTTTTTTTCTTATTTCGCTAACATTTTCTTTTCTTTATTAAGAAAAAAAAACAACTTTGCTGTGTAAGGTTTTTTCGCATATTTTTTTGAGGAAATGACAATTTAATTTTAACCTTTTTTAATTTTTCCGAAAAAATTGTCAATATTGTGAAATTAAAACGAATTTTCAATTGAATAGTTCAATTTTTAACCAAATAGCTCCATTTTTAATCTTCAAAATGATTTTTTTACCAAAAAGACGAAGTTTCTACACAGCTGAACTTTCAATCCTCCAATAATTTTCTACCAACAAGACAAATTTTCAAAAACTACACGAATTTTTTAAGTAAAAAATATAATTTTGCAACCAAACGTAAAAAATTTACATTTTCAGTAAAAAAAAAGAATATAAAAAAATTATTTTCAATAAAATAGTCAAATTTAAAAAAGAAAGATGAGTTTTTAACTCAAATAATATATCTACAACTAAAAATATTCACTTTGTACTGAGTAATTTAATCTGCAAAATTTAATTTTCTATCAAAAATACCCATTTTCGAAAAAGTACATAGATTTTCAACTGCAAGAGATACATTTTCAACCAAAAACTGAAAAGTTAAATTTTCAGCATAAAAATTAGATAAATTTTCAACTGGTATAAAAGGAATCTGCAACCAAAAAATGAATTATGCACAAAGTGCTTTAACTTTTAAACAAAAAGTCTAATTTTCAACAAAATACATGAACTTTCCACTAAAAAATAAATATAAAGATTGTACAATGTAGTAGTCCAATTTTGTAATCAATAAAACAAATTTTAAATTAAAAAATTGAATTTACAGCCAAAACAAATTAATTTTTAACAAAGAAATTCAACTTTTAATAAAAAAAGATACATTTCTTGTCTAAAAGGCGAATATTTTTAAGCAGTTGAATTTTTAGTTCTCAAATTTGAATTTTCTACAAAAAAAATATTTTTAAAACAGGTACCAAATTTGAACCAAGCGAGATAAATTTCCAAACAAAAATGGAAAAATTCACTTTTCAGCAAAAGAAAGAATTAAGAAAATCAATAAAGTAGTCAATTTTTTCCACAAATTTTTAACAACAAACTGAATATTTGACTAAAAAAGAAAAATCTGGAATCAAAAAATTATTTTTTAACAAAGCAATTCAACTTTAAAACAGAATAAAAGATCCCTTTTCAAGAAAAAATTGTGGTGAAGTTTTCAGTAAAATATAGAATTAAAAAAAGGATATACAATGAAATAGTCCAATTTTGTAATCAATAAGATAAATTTCAAATTAAAATATTGAACTTATAACCAAACAAAAGAATGTTTAACAAAGAAATTAAAATTTTTACAAAAAATGGTACATTTCTTGCCTGAAAGACGAATTTTTTTAAACACTTGAATTTTTAATCTGCAAATTTGAATTTTCTACCAAAAGGACAGATTTTAAAAAAATGCATTAATTTTTAACTAAGAAAAATAAATTTTCAAACCAAAATGGATCATTTAAATTTACAGTAAACGAAAAGAATTAAGAAAGAAAAGAATTTTCAATAAAGTAGTCAAATTGCAGTATTGACAACAAAAGTGATTTTTTAAATAAAAAAGAAAATTTTTTACATAAAATAAAAAATTCTTTTTCAACAAAAAATTAAAGTGAAATTTTCAGTAAAAAATAGAATTATAAAAAAAGATTTTCAATACAATAGTCAAATTTTTTAATAAAAAAGATGAATTTTAAAATAAAATAATGATTCTATAACCAAGCAAATTAAGTTTTAAAAATTGATTAAACTTTTAACCAAAAAAGATCAATATTTAACTTACAATGGAAAATGTAATTTTCACTAAAAAAATAATTAAAAAGAAAAAATATTTCCAAAAAATTAGTCAAATTTTTCAAGAAAAACGCTCCATTTTTAACCAATATAATCAATCTGTAATAAAAATGAAGTTTTGACAAAGTAATTCAAATTTGAACCAAAAGAGACCAATTTTTAACAAAATATGTGAATTTTCAACCATAATGTGAAATGTTAAATTTGAGCTCAAAATTTGTAAAGTAAAATTTCCAGTAAAAAAAAAAGAATGATAAAAAATAGGATTTTCAATACAAAACTCAAATTTTT
>JAWWLR010000054.1:91767086-91781191 GCA_035041075.1 Acraspis erinacei | reverse complement strand
TCTTCATTTTAATTAAAAATTTTTCTTGAAGTTTCAAAATTGAAAGATTATCTTTTTCGTTAAGAATCCCTCTTTTTCAGTTAAATTTTTGGATTGAAATTTAATCTTTTGTGTTCGAAAATTTAATTAATTTTTGGAAAATTTGTTCTTTTGAATTGAAAAATGATCTAAGCAAAAAAAGAAGGCGACGAAAATGATTAATATCGTTCATGCGAACGTTTCTAACTTAATGTAGATTATTTCGTATTGTTTAGATTACTAAACGGTGATGTCAAACAATTATTTTAAACTTTAAATTTTTCAAACATTTTCTTCAAAATTTTTTATCCTAGAATTTATTTTGCGAACATTAAAATTGTATTTTTGACATGCAATACTCTTCAATTCAGATTGAGTATATAATATCTCCTCTTGAAGCTTTTTTTTTAATGCACCTGTCTTCCAGATTAAATTACCCGAAGCGTCATCTGGAAAACTTAACTCGTGGTCGAATATGAGTTTGAGCAAATAATAACGACCAATTAGACGGGGGCACATTGAAGAATCGATCCAATTTGTGGGCGGCCTAATGGCTCTGACGATGAAATTACACGAAAATGTAATCAAGGCTGTTTTTATCTGGCCTTCGTCTAAGGGCAGGGGAATAATTAGGAATGCTTTTGCGCTTCGTAACGAGGACACTTGTTGCTCTACTCCTCTCATCCCTGTGATTTCAATTCAGATTTGCTTTCTCTGTCCTCCCCGCAGGAGTTCAGTTCAGTCCAGAGGTAGCAACAATTGAAAAAAGAGAGGATGATGAAAAAGAGAAAAGAAAGACTGTGAGCAATTAACACTGTGGCCCAGGTGCGTGGACCTGAAAAGTCATTTACTGTCGGACGCAACCCGCCTCGGGTCTCTGTGATATTAATTAAATGCTTTAATTAAGTTTCGGTCTGACACAGCAATCTAGAGGCTTCTGACAATTCGCGTAATTTCGTGATGGAAATTGGCTCAGGGGAATTGGTACTATAAATGTAAAACATTCGGATTCTGAAAAGATCCAAATTTGAAAGCTTCTAACTTATAAAGAACTCAACTTGATTGGAAGAGATTCAATTTTTAGTTGAACGCGTGCAGAAAATATGTGGTTATATTTTTTTAAGTTATTTTTTTCTATGTTCCATCATAACTTTCGATAGAATTGAAGCAATAGCATTGTTTAAATTTAATGATATTCGACCCCATTTGTAGTATTTAAAAAAACACTCATTTATAGTTGGACATATCTCAACTTTTCAAAATCTGCCTGTCCATAATATTTGAACCGATTTCCATTATTTAAAAAACCCCACCTGCTCCTAGTTCGCCACTTCATAACTTTGCTAAATTCACCTCTCAATTATATTTGACCCCATTTCCAGTATTAAAAACACCTGTTTATAGTTAGACCTGCCCCGGCTAGCCAAAATATACTCTCCATTATATTTGACCCCATTTCCAAAATAAAAAAACCCACCTGTTCATAGTTCGTCACATCATAACTTGGCAATTTCCACCTCTCAAATATATTTTAGCCCTTTTTCAGTAGTTAAAAAAACATGTGTTCACAGTTAGCCACATCATAAGTTGACAGAATCTACCTCTTAATTATATTTGAACCCATTTCCAGTATTTAAGTTATGATAACGAGGCAATTTTAACCTCTGAAATATATTTGAACTCTTTTTCAGTAGTTTAAAAAAACATTTGTCCACAGTTAGCTACATCATAAGTGGACAGAATCTACCTCTCAATTATATTTAAACCCATTTCCAGTATTTAAATAAAAATACACCTGTTATAGTTGATAATGCCCCAACTCGACAAAATCTACCTCTCAGTCATATTCGACCTTATTTTTAGTATTTTTTTTTAAATCACCTGTTTATAGTTCGCAACCTCATGACTTAGCCTAATCCACCTCTCTGTTACACATGAACCCATTTCCAGCATTTAAAAAAAGCCACCTGCTCATAGTTCATAATATCATAACTTTACAAAATCCACCTTTCAATTATATTTGATCCCATTTTCAGTATTTAAGTTATGATAACTTGGCAATTTCTACCTCTCAAATATATTTGAACCCTTTTTCAGTAGTTGAAAAAAACATGTGTTCACAGTTAGCCACATCATAAGTTGACAGAATCTACCTCTCAATTATATTTGAACCCATTTCCAGTATTTAAGTTATGATAACTTGGCCATTTCCACCTCTCAAATATATTTGAACCCCTTTTCAGTAGTTAAAAAAGATGTGTTCACAGTTAGCCACATCATAAGTTGACAAAATCTACCTCTCAATTATATTTGAAGCCTTTTCCAGTATTTAAATAAAAATACACCTGTTTATATTTGATCATGCCCAACTCGACAAAATCTACCTCTCAGTCATATTCGACCTTATTTTTAGTATTTTTTTTTTTTAATCACCTGTTTATAGTTCGCCACATCATGACTTAGCATAATCCACCTCTCTTTTACACTTGAACCCACTTTCAGCATTTAAAAAAAGCCACCTGCTCATAGTTCGCCATATCGTAACTTTACAAAATCCACCTTTCAATTATATTTGATCCCATTTCCAGTATTTAAGTTATGATAACTTGGCCATTTCCACCTCTCAAATATATTTGAACCCTTTTTCAGTAGTTAAAAAGAACATGTGTTACACTTGAACCCATTTCCAGCATTTAAAAAAAGCCACCTGCTTATAGTTCGCCACATCATAACTTTACAAAAAGAAACCTTTCAATTATATTTGATCCCATTTCCAGTAATTAAAAAAACGACCTATTTATAGTTGGCCGCATCATAAATTAGCAAAAGCCACCTCTCAATTATATTTGAACGCTTTTCGTGTATTTAGAAAAAACCATCTGATCACATGTGACCACCTCATAACGTGGCAAAATCTACTCCTAAATTATATTTGACCCCATTTGCAGCATTTAAAAAAACACCTGTTTATAGTTCGCCACATCATAACTTTGCAAAATCCACCTATTACACATAAAAAATATCTGGTTAAATTAAGCAGAATTCTGCTTAAATTTGCAGAATCTACCTACCTCTTAATTCTATTTGAACCCACATGTAGTATTTAAATAAAAACACAGTCAAATGTAACCCTATGTTTAGTGTTTTATTAAAAATCACCTGTTTGTAGTTCGTCACATCATAACGTGGCAAAATCCACCTCTCTAATATATTTGAACCCACTTCCAATTAAAAAAAAAAACCTGTTAATAATTTTCGACATCATAACTTGGCACAATCTACCTCTCAATTATATTTTAACCCATTTCCAGTATTTTAAAAAACACCTGTTTATTGGCTATGCCAAGTTGGCTATGCCCCAAGTCGACAAAACCACCATCGAAGATCGAAAATATTTTTCAATGGAAAGTGAAGAAACAGTGGCATTAATTGCATTTTTTCAAAATAGTCGCATCGCTCAGAAAAAAAGTGTCAATAGTGGCGTGAATGCGAGCCCTGAGGTGGGAATAAAAAGTCATTTGACAAGTTTCACCAGTTGTCTACTGGAGAAATGCTGTTGACACTGAAATCCACACCAGGAGTTACTAAGAACTCTTCTTGGTAGGAAGAGTGAAGGCAGCAGTTTGAAGAGACATTGTTGTAGGAATGTGTTAGAGATCCTGTTGAACCTAGAGATTAATCCAAGCCCTGTGCATCGATCTTGACCATCTTTACGGGTAATATGGGCAATGGACAATGTGGACAATGGGCATCTATCACTTTCGCGATACACCAATTACGTTTGGTAAGAAGCTTTCGACAAGGGTTAGACATCCCGATGTCCGTAAATCGACCTTAAGTCCATGGGGAGTATTTGCCGCGATCAGTGCGCAAAAAACCAAGTGGCCGAGACTCGATTAGTTTCTCCATGTGCAAGAAGGAAACGATGAGCGGAACGAGAGGAAAGGAAGGTGGTAGGAAAGGAGCGCAGGATTTTAATTATGGCTGCCAGCATGTGTCACTAATTGTGGGTAGCCGGCCCCCATCATCACACTTTGATTCCGCTTTTTCTCCACTTTTTCTTCAGGAATTACAAATGGCTACCGACGTGGTCGCACGTTGAAGGACAGCATTCCTCTTTGTGTCATTAGTGGCAACTGAGTTGCTGCTTTACGTCTCTGCGTGTGCACTTCGTGATCACTGAGGACCGAGGAGCATCAGCAGATGAGAGGTAGCCAAGTTGGAAATCACGGTCACCTAAATCAACGTCTCCAGCAAGAGAAATGAGTCTAACCAAGGCACTTGCATCTGAGAAATCACCGATTCGAATTTTGAGGCCGAGTGTAAATCGGAAGCTCAGCTATTGACCGTTCCTGATGACTTCATGAGGAATTGAAACTACACTGTTAAAATTTTTTGAGCTTTTACCACTCTTTCACTATATAGTGTAAGGAAAATTTGGAAATAGCGATTTTCCTTACATTCACTTTAGTAACATTACAATACATATATGGCGATTTTACAATACCATTATTTAAAAAATGTTACATTGGAACGTTGTCTCACGTCTCGGAAATGAACTTCCAATACATTTAATGGAAAATAAAAATACAAATGTTGTGCAGTATGCTCCCCAGTTTCCGTATAATAAGATTTTGAGAATGTTAATGACTTTTTCGATCTTCTTTTAATTTAAGAATGTATGGTCTCCATGTCTGTTTTGAATAAATGTCCTACTCATTTCAGTTTTCAAATGAGTAATTTAAATTGGCATCCTTTTGCTGCAATCAAATTTTTTCTAAAGAGAGTGTCTTTTATTAGATTGATTATTATATGATCTAGTCCTTTTCACTTTATTGCATACATATCTTTATTTATGGTCAACTTTTTTCATTCATGGTTTCAGTGGTACAGTATTGAGTGCAGTAAATATAGAGAAGACATCCTGAATCTATGGGTTCCTCTAGGTACAGGACCTCAAGAAAATCTACCAGACAAAGCTGCAGAAGGTTTTCTTTCGAGGTCCATTGAGAGATCCAACTCATTGTTTCTCCAAACTTGGCACTACCTGGCCCGATCCGTCTTATCATCCTTTATAAGTCGAACTTCCGCCAATGGGTAAGTGATTTTATTATAATCAAATTAAAAAATAGTTGTTGTTTCATTTCTCTATAGGGTCTAAAATAATTAAATTTAATTGTCTGACAGTTAATTTAATTGTCAGACGAGTTAATCTATGAGTTACATTTGTACAAATACTATTCAAAATATTTCCGTGTAACATCCGTTTCATTGTACTTAATCATATACAGAATTATTCCACCACTTTAATTAAAAGCTAGATTAAAAGCAGTAGACAAGCAGTTTCATAATGTTGAATAACATGTTTAACATCATTTTCGAAGCATTGTGTTCAATCAAAACGTGCTGTACAAAATTACTTCTTCAACCTTATATCAGAAATGGGCAAATGACTCTTTAATCTGTCTCCTATTTTAAAAATCGGTAGTTGTAGTATGGAACAATACTATATGGGCTTGTGTGTATTTAACCCCATCAATGGAATCATTGATTTTTGAAAAAAAGTGCATACATTCTTCGGCATCGCAAAATAATGTCCTATTTTACAATTTTCTTCTCGATGGTCAATATAATTCACCACTGATTAAAATAAAATTCTTCACAAATTTTTAATGTTCAGTAGAATTGCTCTACACATTAAAAAGCTATGGAAAGGCTAAAAAAAATATCAGGAAACTGATATTAGGACTGATCAAGGTCTGGATGAGTTTGAAAGTGAAGGGATTATGAATTGAAGAATTTTGTAGTTGGGACACTGAATGACGAGGCTCACAGGGCAAATCGAGTTAAGGAAGGGGTGAAGTAAGGGGCCCTGGGTAAGGAAGGCAAGATCGTTTGTGAGGTGATGAAAGGGGGCCTTCCCTTCGCGGCGGTTAATTAATAACCAGGGAGATACGATCTCCGCCTATCTCTCTGTCCGAGGCTCGACAAGCTAGTGGCAAAGGGCCCAGGCATACATGCTCACCAAGGAAGCCAAGAAGACGAAGCATCGAACCAAGGTGGGCTCCAGCCATGGTTATTGATGGCTAGCTTTGTTTGCCCCCCGAACCGTTTATTAAAATCCAACGCAGGTGATTAACCTCACCCTGACTGCGTCCTCGGATACCGGCTACTAGGCGCGATTGACGATCAAAACGACCACGGTGCAACCTCTCTGGCTCTTTCATCCTGCACGATCAACCAACTAACGTCTCATTCGAAAGGCAAAGGAGGCTGTAATTTACATGCACTCCGTTTTCAACCTCAGTAGTCACTCGCATCCCATCCCGCCTCCTTCTTTCACTGGACTCAATCATCTCTCTGCCCAGAAGTGTCGGAAACCTGTCGGCTTTTACTATTAACCCATTAGGTTCAGCAAATAAACTCGGATCTTCCAATCTAGCCTCTAGTTAATTTTTTTATTGGTACCTCTGAAGTACACTATTTACCGAAGTTGTTTCTTTTCTT
This sequence comes from Acraspis erinacei, assembly GCA_035041075.1. Taxonomy (NCBI): domain Eukaryota; kingdom Metazoa; phylum Arthropoda; class Insecta; order Hymenoptera; family Cynipidae; genus Acraspis; species Acraspis erinacei. The sequence continues at coordinate 91,774,666 of JAWWLR010000054.1, read as the reverse complement.
GGTTTTGCTGGTTGTACCAGCAGTAAGTGAATCAACTAAACCAGTTACTGAAGTACTCTAGGGATACCGGTATGATAGATTCAAACAGTGATATAGTGCCCTTCTCTCTTTTATGATCGTATTTTTACGCCACCCCTGTCCCAAAAAGTAAAATAACCGTTGGCGAAACAGGAATTTGATGAAAAAACTAAGAAAAAAATGGATGTTCATTGTATAAGATGGTACTGGCAAACAAAAAAAAACACGCCGAACATCTTTCGGCCGCTTGATTGAAGCTCATAGACAACTTTGTTCGATGTCATCTCGTGTTGAATGTGACCTTTTGAAAAAATGATGATTACTAATGTTTGGCTCACAAACAATAAAAATAATTCTTTGAACAGTTTGCATGAGATATCTTTAGTATCAACATTTAACCGTTAATATCTAGATGACTCTCCTAAAGTTAAACATTAAATATGTTAACCCGATGTATGTAGATGTTAAAAGTAAACATTCATTTTTCTCCGTGTTTTCATGAAACTAAAGTTATTTTGATCTCTGAATGAAAGAAAGGAGAGATAGGGTTTGAAAGATCGAAGAACCAGTCATTAGCGGATGGAATGAAAAAAGCTGATCCGTGTCGAGATATTTACTTGAACCGGATTGCGTAGGGTTGGAAATGGGTGGTACACAGTGGAGTCGGTGTTGAATGTTGAAGAGAAACGAGGGGGGATTTGGGGCCCTTGGTCTGACTCTGACGGAAACCAGTAGCCAGTTTTTGTCATACCGCCACTGACTACACACCACGGTCATGGGGGTCTATGGTGGACCAAAGTGGGGTGGGGACTGGACGAGAGAAGGGGGTGTTTAGTTCCGCGCGCCACCTGTTACCTCCCTGTTTCGTCCCCGACCCTCCGACCTTGTCTCTTCAGGGTGATCAGACCCCCAAATTTACTGTACACATACAAACGACCTGCTTTCATACTGATGGGCACGCGTTTCATTCAATGTGAACAAAAAAATTTCAAATGCTACTGGAAACTAAAGAGCTAAAGGGTTAAAGTCAATGTTCAAAGAACATTGAGAAGAATGGATGGTCACACTGAACCTCTAGATATTTAGAGTTAACATATTTAATGTTTCTAGTGAGGGAACAATAATTTTATCAATTATTTTACTCTATCCGAACAATTTACAGCATTCAAATAACGATTTTCACATCCTGGGTTCTTCAGTCTAGCATCTCAAAAAGATAACAGATGTACAATCATCCTATTTCCCCTGTTTTAAGATCATTTTAGGCTCTGAAGTCTGTACCAATCTAATATTCCCGAGAAAAAATTTGTAATGGATCTCGGAGAAGAAATTAGAAGTGTTGATACTCTTAGAAAAGTCGATTGACAAAGATCGATGTTCTCTTGAGTTAGAAAAGACAGGATGCTTTCATTGTCGCTCCTTTCGAGTTCACGAGAGAATCCAACGTGAAATGTTCACCTGTTGAACTGCAACTAAGGTAATTGCAGCACAACCAAAGCGGTAATCGTTCGTCGTTGCTCTTTAACTCCTTCGCTACTGACTTAAATCTAAAGTGGGCATTTACAGACATGAGTGCTACAATTCAAGGCTCGGGAGAAAAGCGCAACTCAAATTATCAGCAACTTGGAATTTGCAGATTTAGTGTAGAGTATTTTAATAAGTATGCTCAGAAGAGGAGGATCAACTCTTGTATAGTTAAAAAGGAATTTCTTCTGGAACTAAACTTGGAAGCAACTCTTTAACACAGCGTAATTCTTTTCGAAGCTATGTTTAAATAAAAATTTAAAAATACGTTCAGGGTTGCTACAGAAGACCGGTTTCAGAATTACATTCTATGACTCTTCCAGGTTTTTCCATGTCTACCTTTTAAAAAATCCATTCAATTATATTCAATTTGAAACTTCAAAATTTTTGAGGCAATGAAGCCACTTTCACCACTTTTTTAGTTATAAAGTAATTTTTTTATTGAAAACAGTCTAAGGTATTAAATTTGAACCTAAAATTTTTGAATTTGCAAGGATATGAATAAAATTGAAAAATCTACGTTTCCAAGATTTAATGTTTAAATTTGCTCCCTTTCCAGTCGAAAAATGCGTTACTTCTTGTTAGCCTCTTGAAGGGAATTTCAAAATCATGAAAATTAATTTTTTTAATTTACAGGCTTCAAGCTAAAAATATCTCGAATAATAAAGTTTTCCCTTTCGAACTGCTCAATTTTAACGTCTGGATGTACAATTATTGAATTTGCAAGGATTTTAATTATGACAATTTTAATTCAATTTTAAAAATTTGCAAAATTTACTTTTCTGAGCCGAAAAATGATTTTATTTTTTTTTAATTTCTCTTTGAGGTCGAAAAATTATTTACCAACTTGTCAATTGCGCCCCTTTTCCAACTAAAAAACATAAAACCAATACCTTCTCATTAGTTTATTTTGTATTTGATCCCACTTTGTTTTCAATAATAAAGGCTTGAAGCTCAAAATTGCCACCTGCCCAATTTATAACGGCTGAATTTAAAATTATTTAATTTACGAGGATTTCAGTTGTCAATATGTTTCCTGCTGAGGCTTTTTAATTTAAACAAAAAATGGCAGGATGTTCTTTTTAATTTCGTTCGCGTGTAAACAATGAAAAGACTGTTTACACATGAATTAAATTTAAAGAACCTTGAAGGGACTTTATTAATCTTGAAAATCTATTTCTCTAATATCTGCAGCTTGAAACTTGCGATTTCCAAACTATAAAAATTATCAATTTCTAACTGTCTAATTTTTAACATCTAAATTTTAAATTATAGAATTTGTAAGGGTTTAAAAAATTTCCTCTCGATTCGAAAAATGATTCACTATTTAAATTCTGCACCCTTTCCACTCGTAAAATATGTTCAGTTAGTGTTCCTATAAACGTTTGAAGACAAGTAAATACCTGTTGATAGAAATAATTGCCATTCTGAGAACTGAGATGGTTCGAAGAAGTGCGCAATAATGAATAGAAGTTAAAAACTATAATACAATTTTAAACCATCAGGACTTTGTAACATGAAAGAAAATTACTTTTCTGAGAAGAACAATCATTTACTTTAAAAATTTTCCTCTTTCAAGTCGTACGAATCTTTAACGTTAAAATTTTTCCCCTTTCCTGCCGAGAAATTGTACAGTTAAATGTTCATATTGACTGTTAATGATAAGCAAGTATCTTTTGATAAAAATAATCGTGAATCTGGCAACTGAGATGGTTCTAAGAAATGCAGAATAATGAATAGAAGTTAAGGACGGTTGCAGCTGGTACCATCAGCTAGCTTTTCGGCCATTAGAACTTAGACAAACAAAGTCCGAATGTTCGACGACGCGGAAAATAACGGACGAATGTAATTAATGACAGGACAGTGGCAGAGAATAACAATGTTGAGCAATTAAAGTAGGAGAATAATGAGAGAGAGGAAGTGTTGAACGGGCTGAAGTGGAGCTCCAACCCGCAATTAGAAGCAATAACAATTCGGAGTTGGGTAGGTACCAATCAATTTTAATTGACGTCGAAAGCGTGAATGAAGCGGAATGGATTCGGAAGGCCATGGCTGCCACCTGCGCGCCAATCTGATGAAATTAGGCGTAATTTTGGTAGAAATGAAATCAGCTGGACCCACTGGTCTTTGAATGAAGAAGCCAAGAAGGCAAGAAGACGCACCAGAAAAACGAGAAGCAAAGAGTTCAATCTCAGGATTGGAGAAGGAAAGAATCAATCTTAAATAAAAGAGCTTCAAAAGAAGGTAGGAAAGGAGTCATAAAGAGGTTAAAAAAGATTAAATTTTAAACAAGGGAAGAGAGAAAGAAAGAAGCAGAGTCAAAAGGAGGGAAGATAGAACGAATGCACTCGAGTGACTGATTTCTTTTCCTTGTCTCTCTCGTTTTCTCGTTTTTTAAAATGATTTTTTACTTCTTTCTGTCTCGAAGCAGCACTTTGATAAAGGACATCTTGCCGCTAATTATGATTAATTTCTCAAACCGGGAGCAACAACGGAGAGAGGATAGACTGTGGAGGATGGTAATTAATATTCCCAGCGGGACTGCACCGGGACATCGTACAACATCGTCACCCAGGTGACTTGTTTCTCTCATTGAGGTCAGATTTCTTCTTTTCGAATCTCCATCTAGTATCTAGTCACCAGATCCGTCAAACTAATTCCGAAAAAGAGGCACGTCTCGAAAGACTTAGATTTGGAGAATCAGATATGCGAAAATAACAACTGGTACAGATTGAGGAGCCTTTTTTTGTGGACATTATCATTGTACCTTTCTGGTTACCAAATACGCACAGCCAAGAAAAAACTTAAATCAAAGCAACACACAACAGGTTTTAAGAAATTTTAATTAAGTTGTGATTCACTCCGATTTTGCATTCATCTTCATCGAATTGAAATCTTAATGCAACCAAAACTGTACAGTCATCACATTTTAAATTTTTAATTGAAATCCGTTTCTAATTTTCAAATTGTTTACAACTGTTGATTTAATTATTGTTTGTTAGGGTGGTGAAATATTTAATTTTTCGTTACAGGTTAACTGATTCCGCAATTTTGAAAACCCCACTGCTGCCATCTTCTTGAGCCAATATTTCAGGGTTGCTACAAAATACTACTTTTGAAATTCCCCGACACTTCAAAAAATTTTTCTTTATTTTAAAAATAACCTTACACCTGGGCGATCAATAATGTTGATGCAAAATATTATTTTTTCCAAATACAATATTTTTAATTTTTTTAGTGACAACATTCGTACAAAATGTTATAAGGAGTCATCCGCAAATCATGTAAGACAGTAAAAAAATACATGAACTTTAAACTGTATATTTGAGTTTTTAAGCTGAAAAGAGACATTTTAAACCAAAAATGGAAGAACAAAATTTCCAATTCAAACAATAGTTTAACTATGAAAATAGGAATTTTTAACAAAATAGTTAAATTCTCAACCTATTAAAAGCAAAAAGAATTAATTTTCCAGCCAAAAAGGCGGATTTTCGACAAAACAGTTGAGGTTTCAATCCGAAATTATGATCTTACAAAAAATTGAATTTTTCAATAAAAAAAAGAATAATTGACTAAACAAGATACATTTTTAAGCAGAAATGGAGTAGTTACATTTTTATATAAAAAAATTAATTTTCAACTGCAAAAAACCGAATTTTCAAGAAATTAGATACATTTTTAAACCAAAATATTAATATTTAACTAAAATTATTACTCTTGAACCAAATTTTTTTTCACCAAATAGGTGAATTTTTAACTTAGAATATAAATTTTCTACTCGAAAAGACAAATTTTCAACAAAATACATTAATTTTCAAGTAAAAAAGATAAATTTCCAACTAAAAATAGATTAGTTAAATTTTCATTTACAAAAATAATGTTTCATTCAAAAAAGATAATTTTTCAACGAAGATTTAAATTTTCAACCAAACAGAAGGATTTTCTAAAAAAAATGGAATAGTTTAATTTTGAGTCAAAGAAGTGAATGTTTATCTAAAATAATGTATCTTCAACCCAAAAAGGATCATTTTTAACTGAATAATTTAATTTTTAACTAAAATATTAATTTTCAACAACAAAAAATTCAACAAAATACATGAATTTTCAACTAAAAATGATAAATTTCCAACCAAAAATAGAATACTTAAATTTTCAGTTAATAAACTAAATTTTCAACAGGAAGAAAAAGAATTTTGAACAAATTAGTTAAACTTAAAACCATAGTAATAAATCTTTAATTGCAAAAATAAAGTTTCAGCTAATGCAATTATTTTTTTTACTAAAAAAGACAATTGTTAAAAAAAATAAGTAATTGCATCTTCACAAAAAAAATCCATTAAAAAAATTGCAATTAAAGAAATAAATTTTTTTTTTAACCAAAAAGATAAATTTTGAAACCAAGAAGATTAATTTTATACCAATAAAGAATAATTTATGATAACATTCTTGCACTTAAAAAAATTTCTTGTTAACTCAATCAGAATTCTGGATGATTAAACCAGACATTTATTTTAGTGTGAATTTTTAAACAGATATTTGTTGTTCTTAAGGAATTTTAAAATCTAATAGTTAAGTTTTCATTCAAAAAATAAATTATTAACAAAAAATATAAATTTTGAAACAATAAGATTAATTTTAAACAAAATACAGGAATTTTCAATTTAAAAAATCTCATTTTTAATCAAAGAAATAAATTTTTAAACATAAAGATAAATTTCCAATCAAAAGATTAATTTTCATCCAAAAATATTATTAAGTTTCTATTGAACAAAATAAACTTTCCATAAAACATACATTTCATAAAATATTTGATTAATAACTTGAAGATTTATCAAAACTTTTTTTATTTTAAAATGTCGAAATTAAAAGACAAATTTATTTTAAATTGTTTTATCTTTAACTTAAAAATTAGCATAGTTAAGTGTTTTACTTTTACTTCTTGTATTAAATTTTTTTTAAATAGATACTGTTTTTATTGCTTAGACCACTTTATATAATAAGCTATTGAAATTTAAAAAAATTCACTTGATAATATTAGAGACTTGCTATAGACATTTTAAATTCAACAATATGAGACTAACAATATTTACGGAAAAAAAAGTTTACGGAGATTTTCTTCAAATAACTCTTATTAGTTAGAATTATTGATTTCATAAATTATTTATATCGTAATAAACATTTTTAGAAAGCTTAATATTGATAAATTTGATAGCATGGATTTTTAAATAGTTTACCCAGGCGTTAAAATTAATTATGGTTTATAAATATTGTGAAGTATTATACATAATATTCGTTTGTTTTATACATTTTTGTTTAAAACAAATTAATATTATATATATTATTTCACACTATATATAAAATATATATTTTTTTCCGTCTGAATATGCTTTTAATATTACCAAAATAAAAATCTAAGGATGTAAACGAGTTTTTTAGTTACTTTTAATCTATAATTTAAATTTAATTTATATTAAAGGAATTTCAAGTAACTTATAGTTATTTTAATGTTTTTACGATTTCAAGGGATTTAAAAAGTTTTTAGAGCGAACTTTAGGGCATAAATTAAATTTTATTTCAAGGAATTTCTACGGATTTCAACAGTTTCAAGGGATATGAAGAAATCCGACAAATTTCGAGGGATTTTAAATATTTTAAGCTATTTTAAAAGATTCGTAGAAATTTCAAGAGATTCCCTTTCAAAAATTTGGTAGAACTCTTGATATTTAAAAATTTGTCATTATGCAATTTTAAATATTTTGTTTTTTAAATTGTAAAATAAAAATCCATGAAAGAGTATTGTTTCAAATTTAAACTCAACAAATTAATCAAAGTTAGGATGAAAAAATATTTTATTATGCTTAGAAGTATCGCGATTTAATTATTGATGAAGGAATTTTTAGAAGATCAAATATTCTTGATTATGAGAACGATTTAAAACATATAAAAATCGTTTATTTAAACAATGTTATGTTTTATCGGGCTTTTTGATATCCCCTAGCTGGATTTTCAATGTCAATTAAAAAAAATAAACTCTTTAA
>JAWWLR010000054.1:91724042-91740406 GCA_035041075.1 Acraspis erinacei | reverse complement strand
TCCTCGACTTTTCTATTTCCTTCTTGATTTCTAAAAGGGTTGGGGAGGAGGGTTGAAGAATTCAAGGCTTTTTACAATAATTTTGCACCTACAATAATTTTATTTAAAAGAATAAATCCCTTTTATTATGTAACCATTGCACAAACAATCTTTTCTTTTTGACTTTCCTCGACTTTTCTATTTCCTTCTTGATTTCTAAAAGGGTTGGGGAGGAGGGTTGAAGAATTCAAGGCTTTTTACAACTTAAATCCCCCCTCCCCCCACCCCCAATATAATCAGAGCTTCTAAGAGATCCGTTGATGGCTAGAGTTCAAATTTTGGCTCGAAGAAATCTGAAATCTGCATTTGTTTCTTTAAGTGGTAATGAAATGAAATGAGGAAGCTAAGCTGTTAAACGTATTGGGGTTCTTCTTTGGGTTTGAAACGTAAGTTGGTGATTCGAGAAAAGGTCTTAATTGACACCACTCACTCACTCACTCAGTCCGGCCATTAGACGCTTCTAAAGAGGGCGCACTATTACTATCACTGCTCTAACAAGTTTACCACGTGAGATTGATTGGAGTAGAACTTTACGATGGTTTTACGCGCGAACCAACTTCGAATAAAAGGGACGCTGCCGAGAAGCTCGAATTGCCACTGGAATTTCAAATAAGCACTGCGAATTGCGACGAACTCGTAACGCTTTATAGAAACTTATTTATCCCCGATTCCGCCCTCGCCTTCTAGAAACTAGTTCCAGGACCTCCAATGTCTAAAAACTTGATTCGATGTCATCTTTGTTACAATTTTTTATTAGGGACTAAAGTTCAATTTGCAAAAGCGGTATCCCCTTCATTTAAAATCGTTTCAGGACTTCCAAAGGATCAAAACTTGATTTGGTATCGTCTTTGTTACCATTTTTTATTGCGATCTAAAGTTCAATTTTCCGAAACGGTGTCCTTTAAGTTTAATATAGTTTCAGGACCTCCAAAGGTTAAAAACTTGATTCTTTATCTTCTTTTTTCCCATTTTTTATGAGGATCTAAACTTCAAAGGACTTTCAAAGTCTGAAAACTTCATTCTATATCTTCTTTGTTACCATTCTTTATTAGGATTTAAAGTTCAATTTTCCAAAACGGTACCCCTTGGAGTCAAAATAGTTTCAGGACCTCCAAAGTTTAAAAACTTGAATCGATATCTTCTTTTTACCATTTTTCTTTAGGGCTCAAAGTTCAAGGACGTCCAAAATCTAAAAACTTGATTCAGTATATTCTTTGTTGTCATTTTTTATTAGGCTCGGAAGTTCAAGAACTTCCAAAGTCTGAAAACTTGATTTGCTATCTTCTTTAATAGCATTTTTTTAAATGTTCTAAAGTTCGACCTGCAAAGTCTCAAAACTTTATTCAGAATTTCCTTTGGGACCATTTTTTGTTATGTTCGAAATATCTGTTTACCAAGCGGTACCACTTCAATTTAAAATAGGACATGTACCTACAAGGTCTAGAATCTTCGTGCGGTGAATGATCAGAAATTCCTGCTGATTACAGGAATTCTTTAAATGAAAAAAATTAGGAAAAGTTGGCGACATGCGCTTACAAAAACTATTTTTTACTCTCCTCTCCCATTCTATGTATTTTTAAACATTTCATTTCATTCTTTCGTATTTTAAGACTTAGGTCCCTTTTGTTAATAATATACAATTTTCCAATTTAGTTACCGTATTTTTACCGAAATTTAAAAAACAAGTTTTCTACTAGAGATAACAATCAAAAATAAAATAAAATTTATGTTTATGGTTCATAAATGTTTGTTATTGTTTGATCATTTGAATGAAGAATTCGCTTTGAATTTGGGATTTGAATAACAAGTTTTTTGTTGTTGCAAATTGCGAAAAAAAATTGGATTTCAATTTCTGTTTATTATTCATTATTCTTTTATTGTTCGCCGTTTAAATATAAGTGTATTCTTATATATTAGACCACAATTTTCAAATGTTAATTGAAATTGAAAAAAAATACTGAAAATTTCGGAAAAAAAGGAGTTCAATTTCTGTTTAATATTAATGAAAGTTGTTATTTAGGAATTAGAAAAAAATCTATTTTCACGGAAAATTTCAACCAAAAATGTCCTCACAGATCTTTTTATCAATAGTAAATTTCTTGTTATTGTTTGGTATTCTCAGGAAAAGTTCCATTTAAATAATGAAACACAATTTTTTAATTTAATTACCATATTGTTTGTCTTTGATTTTATTGCTTAATATTTCAAGTCAAAGCTCTCTTTAAATAATGGAACACCGTTTTTAAATTTAATTCTCATAATCTATTTTTTTCAACATTTTTATTTTAAAGAATTTCCTAAAATTCTGGTCTATTATTTAAATTGACCCTTTCGAGAAAAACGTTAAGGAATTTAGAAGAAAAAAATAGTTTATGTGGAAAGGATTAAATTTAATTAAACAATTAAAATAATTCAGGAATGAACCATATTTATTGTAAAGTTTCTCCGTATACTGCTTTCTCAAGAGAGTGCATTATTTATATTTCGAAATTCCCTGGCGTACTAAATTTGAACTGCTTTAACTTTCCTGTATGTACAAGTTTTTATCCTTACCCAGAGGATTTTTAGATACATGTTGACCTGTTTCTTTTATTCATACAAAAATATTGCTATTTCTACTTCTGTATTTTGAGAGTCAAGATAAAATTCAAGACTACTTTTTCTTTAGTTTATTAAAAGCTAATCCACTCTCTTGCCCTCCAAAAGCTTTGTTTATCTTATCCACATATACAGGGACTTTTAAAATCCGAAAACACTGCAAATTCTTACAAGCTACTATTTATCTATAATCTTAAATTTAAATTCAAAAATCCAAATTCAGAAAACTAATTTTGGCTGACCGTCATTAATTAATACATTAAGATTGATCAAAAAGGACTTTATTTTTCTTTTTTAAAGTGGATCCCCTGTAAATATTTTATTTTGTTTTTTAAAATATCCCCTGAATTTTTGCAGAATTAAAATAAAAAGATATTTATGGATTTCGCATGGCCATTTTTGTAAAATTGCTCATTTTATTCTAAAGGCGGTTGTTATTTAAAAAAATGGTAGGGCCTTTCAAACCGGTTTAAGAAAAAAATGTCTTATTTTTTTTAATTATTGCTGTTAATCAATTTTTTACTTTCGCATGAAAAAGATTTTCAGCAACAGTTTTTTTTTTATAATCCTTTAAAAATCTGGGTGATTATTTCCCAAAAAAGTGGATGTATTCCAAATTCAAGTAATCCATTAACAACGGGAAATAAAATAGAATAAGAAACAATTTCTAGGGAAGCTAATTAAGAAAAATAGTAGTAAAGCTGTGAGAATACAAAAACATCTACCGACTGAAAAAGGTTGGTTTCAATTTCCAGTTACCAACTGTGGGTAGTATCGACCGATGGTAAATCTGACTTACCAACGGAAGATAGCACCTTTTGGTGATACAATGAATAGCCGATGAAAGGTATAATATTGACTACTGGCAGTGGCGCCATCTGCCATATGCTGCTGAAAACTATTTTTCACTAAAGAGCGCCTTTTTATTTCAAATTATCTCTATTAGCACGCTTAAACGGGATAATTTTAATTCAATAATTAAAAGCAGGACCGAAAATATAGACCCTTCCCTGCCGACTGAGCTGAGATTCATAACCAAGATATGCATTGCCGATTGTCGGTACTATCATCTGTCGATAACTTATCCACCTTTCTCGGTCGGTATGTTTTCTTATGCTCACATAGCTATAAAAGCTATAATACTAAAAAAAGCCTCTTTTTACCTGCCTATACATACATAATTTGAGAAATATATATTATTATTTCACACAGGGTGTTGGACGTAGATAAATGGCACGAAAGCGCAGGACCATTTAATGTGATTCTGTGTCTGAACTTACTGGACCGATGTGATAAGCCCAATACACTGTTAAGACAACTGAAGTCACAATTAACGGTTGGTGGTCGACTGATTGTGGCTCTCGTCTTGCCATTCAGTGCCTATGTTGAAGTTGGAGGACGGGGAGATCACAAACCCTCGGAATATTTGCCAATAAAGGGACCTGGAATCGAGGGACAGGTTGCCAGTTTAATTGACAGAGTTTTTGGACCTTTGGGACTGAAATGTCTGGCATGGAGCAAACTGCCTTATCTTTGCGAGGGAGATTTAGGTCAAGCCTACTACTTCCTCAATGATTACATTTTTGTACTGGAAGTCCAAGAAGTATGTATACTAAATTTAGGAATAATTTTTTTTTTTTAATTCCAACATTTTCCAATTTCTAAGGCTTACACTAAAATTCTTTTAAAGCAGGCTTTTTTCGAGGAGTATTCCCATGCAATCATCTTAAATCCCATGCCCCGGGAAAAATTACTAAAGACTTCATGTTAATTTTAATTTTCTATTTTAAATTTTCTAAAATTTTCTGGGGTTTCCATACTTTTCCCTCACCCTGTTTAATCTTTTGCATTCCCATGAAATCAATTACAATCCCGTGAAATCATTTACGATCCTTTGTAGTCCCACTTAATCTTGGTGGAAAACCTTGAAAATCCCTTTTAATCCCATGCAATCTCGATGCAATACTTTGCAATCCTTTTCCATCATTTTAAATTTAATGCAATCACTTGTAATCCCATACAATCATGATGCAGTGCTTTAAAATCCCTTTGTAATTCCATGCTATCTCGATGTATCCCTTTTAATGCCATGCAATCCCTTGTGGTACCATTCAATTCTTTACACTCCCTTTTGATCCTATGTAATCTGAAGGCAATGCTTTCCGATCCCTTATAATCACATGCAATCTCTTTTTTTGCCATTCAATGTTAAACAATCCCTTTGAATCCCATGAAATCCTTTACAATCCCTTTTAATACCATTCAATTCTTTACAATCCTTTTCAATCCAATGTAAACCTTTAAAATCATTTTAATACCATTCAATTATTTACAATCCCTCTTAATGCCATTCAATTCTTTACACTTCTTTTTACTCCCATGCAGTATCGATGCAACTCTTTGGCCTCCTTTTTCATCACATGCAATCCTTTATAATACCTTTCTATGCCATTCAATTTATTACAATCACTTTTAATCTCCTGCAATCTCGATTCAGTCCTTCGTAATACCAGTCAATTTATTACCATTCCTTTTAATTCCATGCAATCCTTTACAATCCCTCTTAATTCAATGAATTTAATTTAAGTCCCTTTTATACTTGCCAATTCTTTACAATATCTTTTAATTCCATGCAATCCCTTTATATCCCACGCAATTTCGAAGTCATGCTTTACAATCCCTCTTAATCCCAAGCAATCCTTTACAATCCCTTTCAATGTCATTCAATTTATGACAGTCCCTTTTAGGCACATGCAATCCCTTTTAATACCATTCAATCCTTTACAATCCTTTTCAACACCATTCAATTTATTACAATCCCTTTTAATCTCCTGCAATCTCGATTCAATCCTTCGTAATACCAGTCAATTCATTACCATTGCTTTTAATTCCATGCAATCCTTTACAATCCCTTTTAATTCAATGAATTTAATTTAAATCCCTTTTATACTTGCCAATTCTTTACAATATCTTTTAATCCCATGCAATCCCTTTATATCCCACGCAATTTCAAAGTCTTGCTTTCCAATCCCTCTTCATCCCAAGCAATCCTTTACAATCCCTTTCAATACCATTCAATCCTTCTTAATACCACTCAATTTATTACAATTCCTTTTAATTCCATCCAATTATTTACAATCTCTTTTAATTCAATGAATTTAATTAAAATCCCATTGATACTTGCCAATGCTTTACAATATCTTTTAATTCCATGCAATACCTTTATATACCACGCAATTTCGATGTCATACTTTACAATCCCTTTTAATCCCAAGCAATCATTTACAATCCCTTTCAATACCATTCAATTGATTATAATCCCTGTTAATGGCCCTTGTGGTTCCATTCAATTCTTTACACTCCTTTTTGATCCTATGTAATCTCTTTTTATGACATTCAATGTTGTGCAATCCCTTTGAATACCATGCAATTCTTTACAATCCCTTTCAATATCATCCAATTCTTTACAATCATTTTTAACCCAATGTAAACTGTTAAAATTCTTTTTACTCCATTCAATTCTTTACAATTTCTTTTAATGTCATTGAGTTCTTTACCATTCTTTTTAATCCCGTTCAGTGTCGATGAAACTCTTTAACATCCTTTTAATCCCATGCAATTCCTTTTAATGGCATGCAATCATTTACCATCCCTTTCAATGCTATTCAATTCTTTACAATCCTTTTCAATCCGATGTAAGCATTTAAAATCCCTTTTAATACCGTTTAATTATTTCATTTAATTATTTTAATTATTTAATTATTAATTCAATTATTTACAATCCTTTTCAATCAAAATGTAAACCCTTACAATCCCTTTTAATACCATTCAATTCTTTACAATTCCTTTTAATGCCATTAAATTCTTTACCATTCCTTTCATCGCCATTCAATTTATTACAATCCCTTTTAATCCTATTCAATTCATTCATATTCCTTTTAATCCCATGCAATGCTTTACAATAACTTTCAATACCATTTAATTTATTACAATCTCTTTTAATCCAATGCAATCCCTTTTAATGGCATTCAATCCTTTACAATCCCTTTCAATGCCATTCAATTTATTACAATCCCTTTTAATCCTATTCAATTCATTCCAATTCCTTGTAATCCCATGCATTTTCGATGCCATTCTTTACAATCACTTTTAATACCATGCAATCCTTTACAATCCCTTTTAATCCCATGCAATCCCTTTTAATGCTTTTCAGTGCATTGCAATCCCTTTTAATCCCATGCAATCCTTTAAAATCCTCTTTTTATACCATTCCATTGTTTACAATCTCTTTTAGTTATGCCGCCAGGATGCGATCTCTCGGAATCCCATGAAATCCTTTTCAATGGCCTTTAATCCAGTGCAATCGCTTTTAATCCCATGCTATCTCGTTGCAATGCCTTACTATACTTTTTATTCATATCAGGGTGGCGACTTGACCGAGAAACCGGGAAATGACCAGGAATTTTATTAACCTGGAAAACCCGGGAAATGTTTTCAAAAAATGAATTTATCACGTTGTATTCGCTTACTCATCATTTCTCTCACTTGGAACAGGGGATTTTTTTAATAATTATAAGGCGGATTTAGAAGAAAGAAATAAAAAAAATCCCTTTTCCAAAATTTGAACGTTTTTAAATAAAAAATTAAATTATTTTGTTAAAAAATGCATCTATTTCAGCTAAAGATTAATAAATTTAGTTGAAAATTCATCTTGTAGCTTGTAAATAAAATCACTTCGTTGAAAGTTACAATCTTTTGTTTAAAATTAATTTCTTCTTGTTTGAGGATTCATCATTTTAATTAAAAATTCATTTCTCCGGTTTGAAAATGAACTATTTCATTGAAAGCTTGTCTTTTTTTGGATCAAAATTTTTTTTACCGAAAATTTAACTATTATTGCAGTTGAATATTATATCATTTTAGTTAAAAGGTCATCACTTTTGTTGAACATTTATTTTTCGAATAAAAATCTAATTATTCAATTTTTGTTTGTAAAGATATCTTTTTTATTTGAAAAGTTATATTTTTTTAGCAGAAATTAATATTCCTGGTAAAAAAATTCAACTATTCCAGTCAAATATTTACAATTTTAGTTGAAAGTTCATCACTTTCTTTGAAAATGCAACCATTTTTTTTAAGTTAGTTTTTCTTTTGTGAAGTGTATTTTTTAACTGCAAATTTAATTGATTCCAGTTGAATATGCCATTAGTTAAATATTCATTTTGTTTGTTCAAACATTCATTTTTCTAATTTAAAATTTAATTATTTAGGTAATTTAACATTTAAATTTTTAGGTTTTGTTTGATCATTTATCTTTCATGGTAAAAATTAATTTGTTGTTGTTAAAAATTCAATTATTTCAGTTGAAAATTCATTGTTTTAGTTAAAAATTTCATATGTTTCGTTAAAAATTTAACTATTACAATTTTAAGATTCATTATTTTAATTGAAAATTCATCAGTTAGGTTGAGAATCGAACTATTTGGTTAAATATCCATTTTTTATTTGCTGAAAATCAATTTTTTCAACTGAAAGTTCAACTTCTTCCAGAAAAATATTCCATATTTTTAATTAAATATTTATTTTGTTTGTTTGAACATTAATTTTTGTAATATAAAATTTAATTATTCAGGTTTTCTTTAACAATTTATCTTTCTTAGTAACAATAAGTTTTTTTTTGTTTAAAATTCATCACTTTCTTAGAAAATTTACTTTCTTTAAAG
This sequence comes from Acraspis erinacei, assembly GCA_035041075.1. NCBI lineage: Eukaryota > Metazoa > Arthropoda > Insecta > Hymenoptera > Cynipidae > Acraspis > Acraspis erinacei. The sequence continues at coordinate 91,732,046 of JAWWLR010000054.1, read as the reverse complement.
TTACTTTTTCTTTTGAGGAAAGTAACTTTTTTAACCAAAAATTTAACTTATTCCAATTTAATATTCCATATTTTTAGTTAAATATTCATTTTTTTTTGTTTGAGCATTAACTTTTGTAATTTAAAATTTAATTATTTAGGTTTTGTTTGATTATTTATCCTTCTTGGTAAAAAATAATTTTTTGTTGTTAAAAATTCAAGTATTTCAGTTGAAAATTTATTTTTTTAGTTAAAAAATTCATAGTTTTCGTTAAAAATTGAACTATTAAAATTTTAAGATTCATTATTTTAATTGAAAATTCATCAGTTAGGTTGAGAATTGAACTATTTTGTTGAAAATACGTTTTTTGTTTGTTGAAAATAAATTTTTCAACTGAAATTTGAACTATTTCATTTTTTTAAATTGATATTTCTTACTGGAAAATTTAGGTATTTGTTTAAAAAATTCAATTTTCCATTCAGAATTGTTTGAAAATTAGAAAATTCCTTGTGCAAATCCGGATTTTTAATAATTTTCGAAAAATTTTCCTTTTTAAATAAGCATTTTAATTTTTCTCTAAAATTCCCTGTTTGAATTCATAATTTCAATTGTTTTCGAAAATATCTTGTTTCAACTCAGAAATTGAATTCTTTGGAAAAACTCCCTTTTCCAATTCAGCATTTTTTTTATTCAAAATTCCCTGTTGAAATTAAGAGTTAAATTATTTTTATTTCAAATAGTTTAAAAATTCTTAAAATGCTTCTGAATTTTATTTCAAAATCTTGTAACATCTACATGTTGTTTTAAATTTTTTAATATTAATTTTTTTTTAGTATCTGCCAAATTAAAGACATTTTCTTAAAATCTTCCACATTCATGTTTTACAATTTTGTAAATCTTTATCAATCTTTTGAAATGTTCTCTTTAAATTAGTTTAATAAAATAAAAAATCATTTTTAATTTTCCTAGGAATTATGTTTTATTCTTCTGAAGCCTGTCAAAAATTCTTAAGAAGCTTCTACATTTTTTCTTCGAAATTAGCCAAAATCTATATCTTGTTTATAAATAGTTATAGATTAAAGTTCAACAATTTGACTTCCAAATTAAATTTAGTTGAACAGAACAATTAAAATTGTAAAGTTCAAAGTTTAGTTTTTTTATTAGTTTTAAATATTTAACTTATAATTACTGATTTTAAATAAATAGTCAGATATTTCTAAATATGAAAAAATTGTTCTTATTCTTAAATAAAAAATATCAAATTGAGTGGTTTAAAAATGGAATAGTTCAGACTAAAATAATATTTGAAATTTAATAAAAATCTTTTATCATGAATGTATTATATTGAAGTTATTTTTAAACTGAAAATAGTTTATAAAGTTTCAATCGGGCTTTTATTTTGCTTAGCTAATAAGACATTCCAATTGAAACAGTTTAATTTTTAACTTTAATTTTTTTAATTTTTAATCTTTTCTTGTTTTTTTGTTTTTGAAAATTAATTTTCCTACTTGAAATATAACTATTTAATATTTGATTGAAAAATTATTTTTGGTTGAAAATTTTGACCTTTTGTTATAAATCAATCTACTGGGCTAAAAATAATTCGTTTTCTGGAGAATTTAATGATTTTATTTAAAGATTCATCAATTAATTTCAACATTCATGTTTTTGGTTGAAAATTCAACTATTTTAGTTGAGAAATAATGATTTTAGTTGAAAATTCGTAGCTGTGGTTGAAAATGCATTTTTTTTACTGAAAATTGAATTATTCAATTATTATTTGAGAATTTAACTTTTTAATTTTTATAATTTCATTTTATTTTTTTTTCGAAATTTAAATATTTGTTTGAAAATTTGTGTTATTTGTATTTGATAATGCAAATACTTTGGTGAAAATTCACGTATTTTTAATTTTGACTTTCATTTTTTTGTCTACATGGTCTCAAATGGCAGAAAATTCATCGTTTTGGTTAAAATTAAAACTACTTTGTTGAAAATTGAAATCTTTTCTCAAAAATTCATCTTTTTGTTTAAAATTTATTTATTCGAGATAAATATTGATAATTTTAGTTGGAAATTACTTTATTTAAAAATTATTATATATTATTATATTATTATAATTATTATTTAAAATTAATTTATTAGTTGAAAAATACAGTTTAGTTGAAATTTTTGGTTAAAAAGTGTAATTTTTTAGTTAAAAATTCAGCTATTTGTTTGAAAATTGATCTTTTTCAGTTAAAAATCCAACTCTTTTATTGATAATTAATGTATTTTTTGAAAATTCACTAATTTTAAAGTACAAGTAGAAAAAAATAAAAATGTGTATTAATTTTTATTCAAATTCATGTACTTTAGAGACAAATTCGAGCAATGATTAATTATGTTTTTAGCATTTTTTAATTATTTATTAAATCTATCGTAAACAATATTTAAGAATGTCATGTAATATTAATTAAATTCCTATCAAATAAAAAGGGACATTATTTATAATAAACTCGCGAAAAATCACACCTGGAAAAAATCTGGAATTGTCATGGAATTTTTGTTCCAGGAGTTGAGTAGACACCCTGTTAACTTAATTATTAGAAAAAAACAGTTAAAATCGAATTTGGAAGGATTTTTTTACTAAAAATGTATAAAATTCCCGAACATATCCCGGTTTTTCGATCCAGCGGCCACTCTTCAGCTGCCTTAATACCTAAAAGTTGGAATTCTACCGGACAGAATGATAATGAAAGTTTCGAATTTCAGAACGAAGCCGAGACTAGACCAGCGAAATAAGAAGACATTGTCTCACACTTGTAAAAACTTTTGTAATTATTATTATTATTATTTTGAATTATTGAGGCGTGGGAGGAAGGGAGGGTGGGAGGGAGGGAGGGAATAGGAGGAGAGCAATACTGACAAGCAACGACGAGATAGATAGATAGATAGATAGATAGATAGATAGATAGATAGATAGATAGATAGATAGATAGATAGATAGATAGATAGTGTACAGCAGATAGAGTGATGAACAGCATCGATGGCCATTATCTTTTTAATTAATGATTAATGGTTAATGATTAATGAGTACGGAGTGAGTGGATCAATACAGAGATTGGCATTTTAGCTGTCTTACATGTAGTAGAAGAATCCATTAGAATCCAATTCGAGTTGCGTACATTCAATCGAATTCAGCGGAGCGCACTTGAAGGAAAAAAGACGCGAAACTTGGACATTCTCTTTCCTAGCAAACAATTTTCTTTCGACGACTGAAAAGACTGAACAAGTCAAAATGGTAATTTAGATATTACATTTCATGCCTGTGATTAGAAAGAAATATTCCAATATAGAAGAAATTCTTTCGGCACAGTCACTCGTAATTTTAATCAGTCAAATTCTTCACTGACTTGCATTAATCAAGCGTTAAAAGTTCCTAATTAGAATTTAGAAACCTTACTGATTATATCATTCAAATTTACTGATTCATCAGCAAAAAACACGGATTAGGCCATTTATTATTACTGATTTCATCAGTGAAAATCATTCAATCAGTCAATCAATGAAAGTTACAGTTTAGATATTTCATATTTACTGATATACAGGTAAAAATCACTGATTGGATCATTCGAAATGACTGATTACAAAAGTGAAAATAACCGATCGAATGATTTTAAATACCTGATTTAAAAATTCACTTTTCACTGATAAAATAATATATTATTCAAAATCAGGCAATGTTTTCGACTGAATAAATCACTTAAAATTACTGATTTAATTAGTGAAAGTTACTGATCAGTTCATTCAAAATTACTGATTTAATAAAAGAAAATTCCTAATTAGAATGTAGAAACGTTACTGATTGTAGCATTCAGATTTACTGATTAACCAGAAAAAATTACTGATTTAATCATTAAAAACTACTGATTCCAAAAATGAAACAAACCATTCAAACTGAAAGATTCACTGGAAATTACTGATTTAATTAGTGAATGTTACTGATTGCATCATTTAAATTGGCTGACATACTGGTAAAAAGCACTGATTGAATCATTAAAAAATACTGATTCCAAAAATGAAAATAACCGTACCAACTGAAAGATTCACGGGATATTACTGATTTAATTAGTGAAATATACTGATTATATCATTCAAATTGAATGATATTCCAGTAAAAATAACAGGTTGAACTAAACCCGTAAATTGAAATGACTGATTTAATTAGCGAAATATACTTATTATATCATTCAAATTGGCTGATATACGAGTAAAAATCACTCATTTAATCATTAAAAACTACTGATTCCAAAAATGAAAAAAAAACCATTCAAACAAAGATTCACTGGAAATTACTGATTTAATTAGTGAATGTTACTGATTACATCATTGAAATTGACTAATTTAAATTGACTAAGATACCGGTAAAAATCACTGATTTAATCATTAAAAATGACTGATTCTACCAGTAACAATAACAGATTGAAATAAATAAGTCCATTGAAATGACTGATTTAAACAGTAAAAAATACTGATTATATAATTTAAAATGACTGATTCTACCAGTAAAAATAACAATTAGAACTGAAAGATTAACTGGAAATTAATGATTTAATTACTGAAAGATACTGATTGTATCATTCAATTTAACTGATTAGGCAGTAAAAATCACTGATTTAATCATTAAAAATGACTGATTCCAAAAGTGAATATAACAAATCGATGTGAATCAGTCAATTGAAATGACTAATTTAATTAGCGAAATCTAATTATTATATCATTCAAATTGGCTGATATACCTGTAAAAATCACTGATTTAATCATTAAAAAATACTGAATCCAAAAATGAAAATAATAGATCGAACAGAATAATTTACTTGAAAGGACTCATTTATTTAGTAAAAGATACTGATTATATCATTCAAATTCACTGATATGCCAGTAAAAGTCACTGTTTTAATCAATTAAATAGACTGCTCTACCAGTGAAAATAACAAATTGAACTAAATCAGTCGATTGAAATGACTGATTTAATTAGCGAAATCTACTTATTACATCATTCAAATTAGCTGATATACCAGTAAAAATCACTGATTTATTCATTAAAAACTAGAGATTCCAAAAATGAAAATAACAGATCGAACAGAATAATTCACTTGAAATGTCTGATTTAACTAGTGAAAGATATGGATTATATCATGTAAATTGACTGATTGGCCAGGAAAACCCACAAATTCGATCATTTAATATTACTGATTTCATCAGTAAAAGCCATTGGTTTTAGAAGTCAAAGTAACTGATTTAAGTAAAAAATTTACAGTTTAGATAGTTCAAATTGACTTATTAACCAGTGAAAATCACTGATTAGATCATTTAAGATAGTTCTCGTGCCAAAAGTCATATATCTAAAAAAAATAGTTTTTCTATGATTCTAAGAATCAAAATATTATAACTGACAACATCACAAATGAAACAACATTATTTTCTATGAAAAAAGTTAAAAATCACAAAAAAAGACATTTATCTTAACTATGTTTTTTGCATTTGCATTTTTTCTGATCACCGCATCTTACCAATTTTTTAAAAATGATGGCATTTTAATAAATGACGGCTTTTTTTCCGAAAAAACATTCTCTAGAACTCTACTGTTTTAAAGTTTAAATGTAACTAAATCATCTTAAAATATAATTATTTGTTTAAAAATTATTATTATTTTTTTAATTTTTCTAACGATTTCAATCCATAGAAGAAGCCATAGAAGCCATAGCAAAATCTACTGTCAAAGTTGGAAACAGTAGAGTTGTAGAGAATGTTTTCCCGGAAAAAACTAGCCGTCATTTATTAAAATGCAATTATCATTTTTTTTTAATCGGTAAGAAGCGATGATCAGAAAAAATTCAACTGCAAAAAACATGGTTAAAATTAATTTTTATTTTTGTAAATTTTAACATTTAAAAAAAAATAATGTTCTTTATTTGCAATAAGAACAGTTAGAATATTTTGATTCTTAGAAATATAGAAAAGCTATTTTTTCAAATTAATCGATTTAATTAATGAAATTTGTAGTTTAAATATTTAAATGGACTGATATACGAGTAAAAATCACTGATTTAATTAGTGAAAGCTACTGATTATATCATTTAAATTGACTCATTGGCCGGGAAACCCCACAAATTCGATCATTTAATATTACTGATTTCATCAGTAAAAGGCATAGGTTTTAGACCTCAAATTGACTGATTAACCAGTGAAAATCATTGATCGGGCCATTTAAAATAATGTATTCAATCAATGAAACATACTGTTTAGATATTTCTAATTGACTGACATACCAGTACAAATGACTGATTTAATAATCAAAAATGACTGATTACAAAATTGAAAATAACTGATCAAACTCAATTAGTCCCTTAAAATTACTGATTTAATTAGTGAAACTTACTGATTATATCATTCAAATTGACTGATTGACCATTATTAATTACTGAATAAATCATTTAAAATAAAAATATATCTATTATTAAAAATCAGTATTTTTCCGACTGAATCTGTCAGTTGATTTTGACTGATTAAACAGTAAAAACACCAATTAGATCATTTCTTATTACGGATTTCATCAGTAAAAGTAATTGATTTTAGCCGTAAAACTTACTGATTTAATCAATAAAATTTACAGCTTAGATCATTCAAATTGACTGCTTTACAGTTACAAATCACAGATTGATTCATTAAAATTTAAGGTCACTCTATGACTGATTAAAATTTCGAGTGACTGGAGATTGCGAAAGTTTTTTTTGTACACAAAAGTATTATAAAAAATCGAAATTGGCGATTTTATCCAAAATTCGCGTCATGTCTTCCGTATTTCTAACAGATAAAGAGACTCGAATTCTAGAATTTAAAGATCCTCGTCTCTGTTCACACAAATTCTTTGGTAAGCAAAGTTTTGTCATGGATATGCTTAGTTCTTTTTTTACATACTTAAAAAACAAGACTGTTTTGTATTTCTTGATGTAACTATTAGAGCGAAGTACTGAATCAACCAACATATTCCGCATAAATTGTTTATTTAACTTTTGGATGCATCATCAAATTCTCACGAGTATTTCCTTTTTTATTATTTATCCAAAAATCGTAGAAAATTACATTAATTTTCCAGTTCAGACTTTGGAAAACGTATCGATTGATCGGAAAAATGCATCCGAAATTTAATCTTCGAGCGGGTATAAAAGATAGAAATAAAAACAATTTTTTGAAAAAAGAAGAATGCAATAAATAAATAAATATAGGTTTAACATACATATAATAATCGTAGCAAGTTTGCATTCTTTTAAAGAAATGCTATTTTATAGCAAAACTTGGAATTTACGAAAACACGCTTCCACACAATCTTACATTCTCACACACTTTTTTTTATTTTTAATTCAAATGCTGCTGTGGTTTTTTCACTTTGCAGAATGCGAAATTATCACATTTTAAATGTTAAAAAATAGTATACCTGCTTTTTTTATAACGATTACATCTTTACGATCTGTTTCCAGATTTATTTTATGTGAATTCAATTTTTTTATGTCTGTACATTCTAAATTTAAATCAGTCAATTTTTGACTGTTTAAATTAATAAAAAATCATGCATTTTTATTTTATTTTGAAAGCTCTATACAACTTTAAAAATTTCCCTCTCCCAGTTCAGAAAAATTGAAGAAAAAAGTTTCCTCCCTTCCAATTCAAAAATTGAAGAAAAAAATGTCCTCGCTTCCAACCCAATAAAAATGTTTAAAACAAATTTCTCTTTTCCAATTCAAAAATTGAAGAAAAAAATTTCCCCGCTTCCAACCCAATACAAATTTTTTAAACCAATTTCTCTTTTCCAATTCAGAAATTGAAGAATAAAATTTCCTTCTTTCCAACTCAATAAAAATGTTTTTAAAAAATTTCCCTACTCCAATTCAAAATTTGAAGAAAAAAAACTTCCCTTCCAACTTAATAGAAATGTATTCAAAGAAATTTCCTTCTTCCAATTCAAAAATTGAAGAAAAAAAT
>JAWWLR010000054.1:91708624-91723942 GCA_035041075.1 Acraspis erinacei | reverse complement strand
TTTCGACTCAATCTAAATGTTGTTAAACAAATTTCCCTTTTCCAATTCAAAAATTGGAGAAAGAAAATTTCCTCTTATTTCGACTCAATCTAAATGTTTTTAAACAAATTTCCCTTTTCCAATTCAAAAATTGAAGAAAAAAAATTTCCTCTTATTTCGACTCAATCTAAATGTTTTTAAACAAATTTCCCTTTTCCAATTAAAAAATTGAAGAAAAAAATTTCCCCGCTTCCAACCCAATAAGAATTTTTTAAACAAATTTCTCTTTTTGAATTCAGAAATTGAAGAAACAAATTTCCTTCCTTCCAACTCAATAAACATGTTTTTAAAAAAATTTCCATTTTTCAAATCAAAAATTGATGAAAAAAATTTCCTCCCTTTCAACTCGATAAAAATGTATTCAAAGAATTTCCCTTTTCCAATTCAAAAATTCAAAAAAAAAAAAATTTCCTACTTTCCAACTTGATAAAAATATATGTCCCTTTTCTAATTCAAAAATTGGAGAAAAAAAATTTCCTCTTTTTCGACTCAATCTAAATGTTTTTAAACAAATTTCCCTTTTTCCAATTAAAAAATTGAAGAAAAAAAATTTCCTCGCTTCCAACTCAATAACAAAATTTTAAAATAAATTTTTCTTTTCAAACTAAAAAATTGAAGAAACAAATTTCCTCGCTTTCAATTCAATCAAATTTTTTGTAAAAAAAATTCCCTTTTCCAATTCAGAAATTCAAAAAAAAAAATTTCCTTCTTTCCAACTTGATAAAAATGTATTCAAAGAAATTTCCCTTTTCCAATTCAATAATTGAAGAAAAAAATTTCTTTCCTTCCAACTCGATAAAGATTTTTTTAAACAAATTTTCCTTTTACAATTCGAAAATTCAAGAAAAAAAGTTCCCTCCCTTCCAACTCACTAAAGATTTTTTTAAATTAATTTCCCATCTCCAATTCAATAAGAATTAAAGAATAAAAATTCCTCCTTTCTAACGTAATAAAACTCTTAAAAATATATAATATTTCACTGTTCATTCAGAAAAAATTAAAAAATTTAATTTAAAAAAAAATTTAAAGTTTAATCCTTTTAACTAGAATTATATTAAATTCAAGTAATTTCAAATTAATAATTGTTAAATTTTTTAAATAGGATTTAAAATTGAAAAAAGCCTTTATTATGAATCTATTATTTTGAAATTATTTAAAAATTCTTTACAAAAAAGATTTCAGAATTACATATAGTATAAACTGAACGATTTAACAATTGAAAAAGATAACAATGGAACTTAAAATTAAAAAAAAAGCTTGAAATCGACACATTTTTCTTCTAAGAATTTTTAAAATTCCCGGTTAAAAAAAATATATTAACTGTTTTTGCCAGTTCTTCTGGGACCCAAAAAATTGCCAACATTTCCGGGATTTAATTAGTGATAGCTACTGATTAGAGTTCAAAATGACTGATTAAATCCATAAAATTGACTAAATAAATGTCGAAACGTTACTTTTCTATTTAATGATTTAATTAAGAAATTTGTGCTGATTGGACCATATAAATGACTGATTTAATTAATAAAAATTAAAGTTTTAATAATTCAAATTAACTATATAATCAGTGAAAATCACAGGTTAGATAATTTCGAAAAACTGATTTAATCAGTGAAAAAATAATAGGTTTTATGAATTAAAGTGACTGATTTAAAAAACCACTTTTGACTGATTCAAATTTAGAGTGTACCTTACAGTATTCGAGTAATTCCTAAAGATATAGACGTCTTTTATTATCATAAAAAAGCGAATAATAAAACTCAACAAATTGTTCAATGTATCATGTTAATACGATCTACTTTTAATGTCAAACCAATACGCTCTTTGCAAAACGTCTTACGATTCTCTGCATTTTTATTCTAATAGTTTAATTTTTTTGTTATTTTTGCAAATTTTTCATTTTCCTCGGTTCCACTATAAAAGGACAATCGCAATTGGAAAATAATAAAAAGGATTGGAAAGAGCGTAAAGATTCCATCTGGAAATGTAATTTGCGCACTTCTTTCTAGCCAATTTAGGGGAATTTACATCAGTAGATGAAAATTATTATGGATCTGTGAAATAATCAAGTCCTGCCTGTGGAGCTTATGGAATTCTTCAAAAACTCGTCTTGCAACTTCCCGAAATGTACTTACATATTAAATAAAAGACAAAACAATAACAATAGCTTAGAATTTCTTTCTTTCTTTCTTTCTTTCTTTTGTTGCCAAAATATATAATTCCTCGCGCGTGACACGCCAAGAGATAATAAATAAATAGAGCTGCATTTGTCAATGCAAATTACCGAAATTTTAATTTCTAGTTTTATTCTTTCAATTTAAATGATCGCGAACTAGATAATTGTGAGACTAGAATACATTTTTTCCTAACTTTTTCTTTTTTTTGAAAAAGCTAATAAAATTATATTAAAGCCCTCGATTTTTCAATTTGATTGACTAGGCAAATTTCATCTCGTATAAAATAGTTGCTACTGAAAACTATATAAAAACGATATGTCACAAAATTATTTACAATTTTTTCGTTTAAAAATTCGTCCAATCCCGACGAGCACCACAAACAGGATACAATTTTTTCCCTAGCAAAATCGTATCCTGCAAACGAATCTAAGCGCGTACATTAACGCAAATTTTTTCGGTTTTGGTTCACTACCCATGTTTATTAGGGTGGGCCAAAGCGAACTTTTGTTAATTAGCAGCTATTTTTAGCAAAAAATAATATAAAATTAGAAATTTAAAAAAGAATTTTAGTAATTTAGCGAATTCATTGATTTTTTAGAATTTCTTGAAATCGTCCAAAAGTTACGGCGAATTTTTTCTAACTAGCATTTTTTTTAGTAAAAATAATTGATTAATTGCACACGTTTTAAACAAAAAATGCAAATGTTTTATTTAAGTTTTCTAAATGTCTAAAAATCGGTGACTACTCAGAGCGCCTTGAATCCTCAGAATTTCGATAATGTAAGGAATTTAGCGAGTTCTCAGAATTCCTTGAAATCTCATAATCCCTTAAATTTGGACAATTCCTTTTATTCTCAGAATCCATGAAAATTCCTTGAATCCTCAGAATTGTTGAATTCTCAGAATTTCTATAATTTAAGGAATTAAGCGAATTATCTGAATTCCTGGGATTCTCATGATCCCTTGAATTTTCACAATTTATTCAATTCTTGCAATTCCTTGAATCCTCAGATTTTCTTAAATTCTCCAGATTCCTTGAATCCTCAGAAATAAATGAATTCCTTAAATCCTCAGAATTTATTTAATTTTTTTAATTCATTGAATTGCCTGAATCCTCAGAATTCTTAGAGCGTCATGAAGTCTCAGAATTTATGTAATTTACCAAATTTAGCGAATTCTCAGCATTCGTTGAATTTTCATAATCCCCCTGAATGTTCACAATTTTTTTAATTCATTGAATTTCTTGAATTATCAGAATTCATTGAATTCTTTGAATTCTGAGAATTTCCATAATTTAAGGAATTAAGCGAATTGCTTGAATCCTAAGGGTTCTTAAAACGTCATGAAGTCTCGAATTCTCAAAATCCCTTGAATTCCTTGAATCCTCAGAATTCCTTGAATTCTCAGATTCCTTAAAATTTCAGAATATCGTGAATTCACAGAACTCCTTGAAGTCTCATAATCCCTTGAATTTTTGACAATTTCTTGAAATTTCGCAATTCCTTGCATCCGCAGAATTTCATTGAATTCCTTGTATTCCTCAGCATTCATTGAATTCTCACAATTCCTTGAATATTCCGAATTTATTGAATTCCCCGAATTTTCAGAATTCATTGACATCCTTGAATTTTCAGAATTCATTGAATTCTTTGAATTTTCAGAATTCTTTCAATTATTAGAATTAATTTCCTTGAATTCTCAAAATTAATTGGAATCCTTTTTTTCGCATTGACTTCCTTGAATTTTCAGGATTAATTGATTTCCTTGAATTTAAAGAATTCATTAGATTCTCGGAATTAATTAATTTCCTTGAATTCTCAGAATTCCATGAATTCCTTGTATTGTCAGAATTAATTGATTTTCTTGAATTCTCAAAATTCATTGAATTCCCTGAATTCTCAAAATTCATTGAATTCCCTGAAGTTTCAGAATTCATTGAAATCTTTTAATTTTCAGAATTAATTAATTTCCTTGAATTCTCAGAATTTCATTGAATTCTTTGAATTTTCAGAATTAATTAATTTCTTTGAATTCTCCGAATTTCATTGAATTTCTTGAATTCTCAGAATTCCATGAATTCCTTGTATTGTCAGAATTTCATTGAATTCCTTGTTTTCCTCAGAATTCATTGAATTCTCACAAATCCTTGAATATTCCGAATTTATGAAATTTCTGGAATTCCCTGAATTTTCAGAATTCATTGGAATCCTTGATTTTTCAGAATTAATTATTTTCCTTGAATTCTCAGAATGAATTAAATTCTCAGAATTAATTTATTTCCTCGAATTCTCAGAATTTCATCAAAATTCTCACAATTCCTTGAATATTCCGAATTTCTTGAATTTATGTAATTTTCAGAATTCATTCAATTCCTTGAATTCTCGGAATTTCATTGAATTCCTTGTATTCCTCAGAATTTATTGAGTTCTCACAATCCTTGATTTTTCAGAATTCATTGATTTCTTTGAATTTTCAGAATTAATTAATTTCTTTGAATTCTCAGACTTTCATTGAATTGCTTGAATTCTCAGAATTAATTAATTTTCTTGAAATCTCTAAATTCATTGAATTCTCAGAATTTCATTGAATTCTTTGAATTTTCAGAATTAATTAATTGCCTTAAATTCTCAGAATTTCATTGAATTTCTTGAATTCTCAGAATTAATTAATTTCTTTGAAATCTCTAAATTCATTGAATTCTCAGAATTTCATTGAATTCCGTGTATTCCTCAGAATTGATTGAGTTTTCACAATTCTTTGAATATTCTGAATTTATTGAATTTCCTGATTTTCAGAATTCATTGAAATCCTTGGTTTTTCAGAATTCACTGAATTCTTTGAATTTTCAGAATTAAATCGATTTCCTTGAATTCTCAGAATTTCATGAATTCTCAGAATTCCATTGAATTTCATGAATTCTCAGAATTTCATTGAATTTCTTGAATTCTCAGGATTTCATTGAATTACGTTTATTCCTCAGAATTTATTGAGTTTTCACAATTCTTTGAATATTCTGAATTTATTGAGTTTCCTAAATTTTCAGAATTCATTGAAATCCTTGGTTTTTCAGAATTCACTGAATTCTTTGAATTTTCAGAATTAAATCAATTTCCTTGAATTCTCAGAATTGCATTGAATTTCATGAATTCATTGAATTCCTTGAATTCTCAGAATTAATTTATTTCCTTGAATTTATTTTATTCTCAGAATTAATTTATTTGATTGAATTCTGAAAATTAATTGAATTCTCAGAATTAATTAATCTCCTTGAATTCTTAGAATTTATTAAATTCCTTGATTTTTCGAAATGCTACAAATGAAAAAAATGTGTGTAGACGTTTTAAGTTTTTTTTCATCAAAATACGCAAAAACCGTTTTTCAGTTTTGATAATATGCATTTTTTGTTGTAAAAATTGAGTTTTCTTCAATTGAACTCAAATAAACATGCCATTACTTTGCTATTATACAGTAAATTCGTTTCAGGATCTACAATTTTTGTACATTTTTTTTTGAATTTCTAATTTTATATTTTTCACTAATAAGAACTATACTTACCAAAAATTGGCCACAATTTTCGGATTTATCGAAAATTTGCAAAAAATTGAAATTTTCAACTCTAATGCGTGAGCGTCAAATTTTAACCGATTTCAAGAATTTTTTTCATTCTCGATTTGCCTTTCTCCAAAGGCAACTTTTCCAAAAGCATGCCATTTCTAGTTTCAAAAATTCGGTGTTTTCAGCCCACCCTAATTTTTATCACAGTCCACGCATGTCTCGTTTTTTATCTCCTACGAAGTCCTAAAATCCAGCAATCTTCTTTATCTCTCTCTTTCTTTCTTTTTTCAGTTCTTCCGTTCAATGACTTCATTTGACTAGAACACCGTAGATTGAAGCGGTATCACTTAATCTCGTTTTCGTTGTTCACACATCTCTTCCAATCCCGCTTTTCTGCAACAGAATTCAATCATTCAATTTATTATTTCCTGGCTCTAACTCTCAACGACGATGGAGCAATTTTGTTAATTGTCATTTTCAGGCTGGCCGTTTCAATCAAAGATAAAAATTCCCGGTTCTAAAAATATAAATCCAAGTTATCATTTTCAATTCTCCAAATTTAAAAATTAATCAATGCATTAAAAACCTTTTAAATTGTATCATTTTAAGCAATTTTAAGTTAGAAACATTAAAAATTGAACGATTAATTTTTTATTTTAACTGAACACAACTTTCAAAATTCAGAATTTTATTTCAAAATCTTCAAACATTGACATGATGCTCGAACTTTTTTTTAATTTGAAATTACTTTTCAAACTTTTTCATAACTTCTAAACATCTTTTAAAATAATTTGAATGTTTGCTTACATTTTTTTTAAATCCTTCAAAATTGGAAAAATTGCACTATTTTTATCGAAATTTTGGTAAAAATAGCCGTATCTTGTCGTTGAAATCATTTCAATCGACGTTTTACACTTGTTTAACTAATAAGACCTTTTCATTCTTAAAGTAAAATTTAATTTTAAAAATCATGAATTAATTTATATTCACAGTTGATCAACTAAATTTTTTTTTATCCAAAACCTTCATTTTTATATGCTTCTTATTTTTAGTTGTTTAAGTTTAAAAAAAAAAATTAAAAATCTAAAATCTTTAAAGTGAAAGATTGTCAGATTACGCTCACATTTTTAATTCTAAAAATTTTGTAAAATTCCCGATCAAAAATGAAATTCACTGCCATTTCCCGATTTTCCCCGGCCAGCCTGAATTTTAAATGTCTTCATACAATGAGGGGAGGTACTGCATATTGCTGTGATCCAGACGATGTTTGTCCTCGTTCTTCCAACTCGAAACTGGAATATGCGGCGGCGGTAAAAAACTTCTGAGTGACTGTACAAGTTGTATCGTGTCGACAAGAGCTAAAATTCAGATTTTTACATTTAAAGATTCACATTCGGAATCTAGAATTTATTTATTTATTTGACTAGACTTGCAGTTTATTAGAAATATTACTTTTTTGCAGAGCCTCTGATTGTTTTCCATAAGGTTTACACATGGAAGGACGTACGCAGGTCTTCATCTTATAGATGTTCTTCATCATCTCCTGAAAGCCTCTCACGATCTTTTCTTGACCTCCTAAAATGAAAATTCCATTCGAATTTTAAAGCCTAGATTCTTCTAGATACACTTCCAGAGTAATGGCCGGGGGGATATTAAATTCGATGCCTTGAGTGAGAATTTTCGTTTATTTGGAAAATTTCCTGTCCCCATGTCCTAACGCAGAATTGTAATCGATTTGGAAATTCCCTGTATTGTAGCCCGGATCAATCCCTGTATTATGTCCAACCTTGAATATTAATTCATTAAAAAAATTCCCTCTTTCACGTCCTAAATCGGAATTTTAAATAAAAAATTCCCTGTCCCATGTCCTAATTCAAAACCTTAATCTATTTGAAAAATTTCCTGTCCCATGTCCTAACTTAGAAATTTTAATTTATTTAGAAAATTCCCTGTATGTCCTAACACAGAATTTAAATTCATTATAAAAAAAAAAACAAATTCAAAGTCATTAAAAAAATTCCTGTCCCATGTCCTAATTCAAAACTTTAATTCATTTAAAAAATTTCCTGTCCCATGTCCTAACTTATTATTTTTATTTATTGCTCCATGTCCTAATTTAAAACCTGAATCCATTTGAAAATTTCCTGTCCCATGTCATAACTAAAAATTTTAATTTATTTAGAAAATTCCCTGTTTCGCGTCCTAACTCAGAATTTAAATTCATTTAAAAAAATTCAAATTCATTTAAAAAAAAATCCCTGTCCTATGTCCTAATTCAAAACTGTAATCCATTTGGAAAATTTGCTGTCCCATGTCCTAACTTAACAATTTAATTTATTTGAAAAATTCCCTGTCCCACGTCCTAACTTAGAACTTTAATTCATTCAGAAATATCCCTGTTCCTCGTCCTAACTCAGAATTTAAATTCATTAAAAAAATTCAAATTCATTTTTTTTTAAATCCCTGCCCCATGCCCTAATTCAAAACTTTTTTCCATTTGGAAAATTTGCTGTCCCATGTCCTAATCAGAAATTTAAATATCTTGGAAAATTCCATGTTTCACGTCCTAGCTCATAATTTAAATTCAATAAGTAAATTAAAAAAATTGTATTGAATTAAAAAATTCTCTGTCCCATTTTCTAATTCAAAACCTTAATCGATTTAGAAAATTTCCTGTCCCTTGTCCTATCTCAGAATTTTAATTCATTTGGAAAATTCCCTTTCCATGGCCTAACCTAGAATTGTCATTAATTCAGAATGTCCCATGTCCTAACTCATAATTTAAATGCATTCAACAAATTCCCTGTCCCGTGTCCTAATTCAAAATTTTAATCCACTTGAAAAATATTCTGTGCCATGTCCTAACTTAATAATTTAATTTATTTGAAAAATTCCCTGTCCCACGTCCTAACCCAGAATTTTAATAAATATAGAAAAATTTCTGTGCCGTGTCCTAACTCAGAAATCATTTAGAAAATTTCCTATCTCATATCCTAACTTAGAATTTAAACTTATTAAACAAATTAGCTGTTTAAATTCATTTAAAAAATTTCCTCTCCAATGTCCTAACTTAGAATTTTAATTCATTTCGAAAATCCCCTGTCTCGTGTTATAACTTAGAATGTAAATTCATTATGTATAAAAAAAATTCAGTCATTAAAAAAATACCTGTTCCATGTCCTAATTAAAATCTTTAATCCATTTGAAAAAATTCCTGTCCCATGTCCTAACTTTTTATTTTAATTTATTTCTCCATGTCCTAATTTAAAACCTCAATCCATTTGAAAAATTTCCTGTCCTATGTCATAACTCAGAATATTAATTCATTTCGAAAATCACCTGTCTCGTGTCCTAACGCAGAATTTAAATTCATTAAATAAATTAAAAAATTGTATTACATAAAAAAATTCTCTGTCCAATTTTCTAATTAAAAACCTTAATCCATTTAGAAAATTTCCTGTCCCTTACCTTAACTCAGAATTTTCATTAATTTTGAAAATTCCTTGTCCCATGTCCTAACGCAGAACTTGGATTTAGAACGAAAAAGAAAACCTGTGACATGTATGAATCGTAATTTTTTTTTAAATTTCTAAATTTCTTTTGTCTATTATTTCTCTATTTTAAGCAACAATTATAATTCTTCTCAAAAATTGTCTCTTTCAAGCTAGGTTTATCATTATTTTTCATTCCTCGAAAGTATCCTACAATAATTAAAATTTTTTAGAAATCCCTTCAAATTATTTTAATCTATTTTAAAAACCTTAGAATCTTTTAAAATAACATAAAATATTTTAAATCTTTTTAAATTTTTGACACTTTTTAAACTTCTCAAAGCTTATGTTCAATTTTTTAAAATAATCTAAAATCTTTTTAAATTTTTAGAAATTCCTTCAATTTAGTAAAATTTATTGCAAATTTCTTAGAATCTTTTAAAATATTAAAAAATAATTCAAGTCTTCTGAAATAATCTTGATTTTTTAAAATCTTTTTGAAAATTCTTCTAATTTTTAAAAATATCCTTAAATCTTCTTAAATTTTTTTATTTTATTGATATTTAATTTAAAATTTCTTAGAATCTTTTAAAATCCACTAAAATACTTCAAGTCCTTTGGATTTCCTTAAAAATATTTTTAAATTCCTTTAAATTACTTTTTAAAAAACCCTTAAAAATTCATCTATCTTTAAAAATGCGTTTAAAAATTTTAAAAATACAATAAAATCTTTTTAAATTCTTAGAAATCCCTGCAATATGTTAAAATAATTTAAAATTTTTTAGAACCTTTTAAAATACCCTAAAATCTTTTAAAATTGGTACAAATCGCTTTAACTTCTTAACATTTATTGCAAATTTCTTAGAATCTTTTAAAATACGCAAAAATGTTTTAAATCTTTTTAAATTTCTTGAAACTTTTTAAACTTCTCAAAGATTCTTTTAAATTTTGAAAAATATCCTTAAATCTTCTAAAATTCTTTTATTTTCTGGATTCTTTTCAATTTTGGAAAATATCCTAATTACTTTAAAATCCATTGAAATTCCAAATTATTGAAATTTATTAAGAATTTCTAAGAAAAATTTTTAATACCCGAAAATAATTGTAATTCTTTGGAATAATTTGAAACTTTTAAAAATAGCCCAGTTAAAAAAAATTTGAAACTTCAATTTATTCAAATAATTAAAAATTTCATAGAATATTTTAAAATACACTAAAATATTTTAAATCATTTGAAATTCCTAGAAAATCTTTTTAAATTCCTTTAAATTTCTGAAATTTATTCAAATAATTAAAAATTTCATTAAATATTTTAAAATACACTAAAATATTTCAAATCTTTTGAAATAATTTGGATTTTTTTTTAATCTTCTTAAAAATTCTTTTTAATTTTCCAAAATATCCTTAAATTTTCCTAAATTATTTATTTTATTGATAATTATTTAAAAATTTCTTACAATATTTTAAAAGACGCTAAAATATATCAAAACTTTTAAAAATTGTTGAAAATTTTTAAACTTCTCAAGGATTCTCTTCAATTTTTTAAAATACCCTAGAAATCTTTAAAAAATTTAAGAAATCCCTTCAATTTATTAAAATTAACTGAAAATTTCTTAGAATCTTTTAAAATATGCTAAAATGTTTCAAATCTTTTTAACTAATCTTGATTTTTTTAATCTTTTTTAAAATTCTTTTAATTTTTAAAAATATCCTTAAATCTTCTTAAATTTTTTTATTTTATTGATATTTATTTTAAAATTTCTTACAATCTTTTAAAATACCCTCAAATATTTCAAATCTTTTTAAATTTCTTGAAACTTTTTTTTAAACTTCTCAAAGGTTGTTTTCAATTTTTGAAAATACCCTAAAATCTTTAAAATCCTTTGAAATAAAAAATTATTAAAATTCATTAAGAATTTCTAGAAATCTTTAAAAAATACCCTAAAATACTTTGAATCTTTTGGATTTACTTAAAAATCTTTTTAAATTCCTTTACATTACTGAAATTTATTACAATTTTCTTAGAACTTTTTTAATTTCTTGAAAATTCGTTTTAATTTTTAAAAAATACCTTAAAATCTTTTTAAATTCTTAAAAATCCCTTCAATTTATTCAAATAATTAAACATTTCATTAAATATTTTAAAATACACAAAAATATTTCAAATATTTTTAAATAATCTTGATTTTTGTTAATCTTCTTGAAAATTCTTTTTAATTTTTTAAAATATCCTAATATCTATAGAATCCTTTAAAACTACAAATTATTGCAATTTATTAAGAATTTATATGAATCTTTATTAATCTTTTTAAATTTCTTTAAATTACTGAAATTTATTTTAAATTTCTGGAAAATTCGTTTTAATTTTTAAAAATACCCTAAAATCTTATAAAATTCTTAGAAATCCCTTTAATTTATTCAAATGAACTGAAAATTTTTTAGAAACTTTTTAACTACACTAAAATGTTTCAAATCTTTTTAAATTACTTAAAAAATTTTAAACTTCGCAAAGATTCTTTTCATTTTTTTGAAATACCCTAAAATATTTAGAATCCTCTGAAATTCTGAATTATTGTAATTTATTAAGAATTTCTATGAATATTAATTAATCTTTTTAAATTCCTTTAAAATACTGAAATTTATTTTAAAAATTTTAAAACTTTTTTAATTTCCCGAAAATTCGTTTTAATTTTTAAAAATAGACTAAAATTTTTTTAAATTCTTATAAACCCCTCCAATTTATTCAAATAAATGAAAATTTCATAGAATATTTTAAAATATATTAAAATATTTCAAATCTTTTGAAATAATCTTGATTTTTTAAAAATCTTTTTGAAAATTCTTTTTTAATTTTTACAAATATCCTTAAATCTTCAATTACCCTGAAATTTTTAAAATCTTTTTAAATTTCTCGAAACTTTTTAAACTTCTCAAATATTCTGTTCAATTTTTGAAAATACCCCAAAATCTTTCAAATCCTTTGAAATTACAAATTATTAAAATTCATTAAGAATTTCTAGAAATCTTTAAAAATACCCTAAAATACTTTGAATCTTTTGGATTTACTTAAAAATCTTTTTAAATTCCTTTTAATTACTGGAATTTATTAAAATTTTCTTAGAACTTTTTTTATTTCTGGAAAAAATTCATTTTAATTTTTAAATATACTCTAAAATCTTTTTAAATTCTTAGAAATACCTTCAATTTATTCAAATAATTAAAAATTTCATAGAAAGATTTAAAATATACTAAAATATTTTAAATCTTTCTAAACTTCTTGAAAATTCTTTTCAATTTTTAAAAAAGAATCCTTTAAAATATCCCAAAAATATTACAAATCTTTTAAAATTTTTGAAATTTTCTTGGAATTTCTAAGAAATGTCCTACAATATTTTTAATGTTTTGTAATATTTTGAAATCAGATCTGATATTTCCTGAAATCCCGAAAAATTTGAAAATACCATTTAACCTTAAAATATAAAATATTTCAAATCTTTTGAAATAATCTTTATTTTAGTTCAATCTTCTTGAAAATTCTTTTTAATTTTCCAAAATATCCCTAAATCTTCTTAATTTCTTTTATTTCCTGGATTTTTATTTTAAAATTTCTTAGAATATTTTAAAATACTTGAGATAAACTGAGATAATATGCAAATTCCCCGTTCAACGTAAAAATTCTAATTATTATTTTTAAATTCACTATTCCCAATCATAATTTTATTTCTTCCCGAAAATGTCTTCTTCCACGTAAAAACGATAATAATTAATTCCGAAAATCCCCTCTCCAAACTCAAAATAACAGTCATCTCTTCCAAAATCCCGTTCAAAAATAATTAAAAAAAACGATCTCTCTACTTTTATTTCAAGCCCTAAATCTATATTTCTCTTTGACAAAAAAAAAAAATAAAGAAATAAAGAAAAAATAAATCTCTAATCTCTAGTCTGAGAAAAATACTAGACAGACAGCCCGACATCGTCTTTTTCTACCTTCGGAGATCGCAGACGAGGACCGAAAATTGTTCTCGGAGTCCAGAGGCCACGCACCGTTATGCAAAGCTAGGAGATCCTTGTTGTTGTTTCCGAGACCCAGTCCGCTGAGACCCTCCAGGTTGTCCAGATTCGTGCGCAGAAAGTCGCTCAACTTGTGTGACTCCGAGATCGGAATGTTCGGAATCAGCGACTCGTAGTGCTTGCTGGCGGCTTGCTTCTTCTCCTGAGGTCCAGGTCGGTGAGGAATATTCAACGACGGACGGCTGGGCGGACGTTGAATCATCTGATTTCCGCCTCCGCGCATCTCCGAAATATCACCTCCTGATCCTCCCAAAAGTGCATTTTGATTCGGTCCACTCAATGCCTGAAATTAAATTATTATTTTTTCGAACGAATAAGAACTGCTGCCTTTTAACTGACCTTTTTATCCAGGCTGTCTACTCAAATCTACTCAAAAGAAATTACCTGAAAATTCCACGTTTTTTCCAGGTATCTAAAGTTCTTTCCAAGTTTAATTTTTCACAGTATGGATTCATTAATTAATTAATTTATAATTAAATAACACTACATATATTATTGCTCGTTTCTTGATTTTTTTCCTAAAGTCCATGAATTTGAACAATAATTCAAACATATTTTTATTTTTCAGTCTAAAATTCATCTATCTTGGAAAATTTCATAGAATATTTTAAAATACACTAAAATAGTTCAAATCTTTTGAAATAATTTTGATTTTTGTTAATCTTCTTGAAAATTCTTTTTAATTTTTAAAAAATGTCCTTAAATCTTCTTAAATTCTTTTATTTTCTGAATTTTTATTTTTAAATTTCTTAGAATCTTTCAAATAACATTAAATATTTTAAATCTTTTTAAACTTCTTGAAACTTTTTAAATTTCTCAAAGATTCTTTTCAGTTTTTTTAAATTCCCTAAAATATTTGAAAAAATTTAGTAATCCCTTCAATTTATTAAAATTTACTGCAAATTTCTTAGAATCTTTTAAAATATTATAAAATATTTCAACTCTTTTGAAATAATCTGGATTTTTTAAAATCTTTTTAATTTTTAAAAATATCCTTAAATCTTCTTAAATTGTTTTATTTTATTGATATTTATTTTTAAATTTCTTAGAATCTTTTAAAATACCATGAAATATTTTTAATCTTTTTAAATTTCTCGAAAATTTTTAAACTTCTCAAAGATTTTTTTCAATTTTTTTAAATACCCAAAAATCTTTCAAATCTTTTAAAATATGATAAAATATTTCAACTCTTTTGAAATAATCTTGATTTTTTAAAAAATCTTTTTGAAAATTCTTTTAATTTTCAAAAATATCCTTAAATCTTCTTAAATTTTTTTATTTTATTGATTTTTATTTAAAAATTTCTTAGAATCTTTTAAAATAACATTAAATATTTTAAATCTTTTAAAATTTTTGAAAATATCCTTAATTACTTTGAAATCCTCTGAAATCCCAAATTATTAAAATTTCTTCAGAATTTTGTTAGGAATATTTTAAAATACCCTAAAACATTTTAAATCCTTTGGATTTTCTTAAAAATCTTTTTAAATTCTTTAAATTACTGAAATTGATTAAAAGTTTCTTAGAACTTTTTTAATTTCTGGAAAATTCCTTTTAATTTTTAAAAATACCCTAAAATCTTTTTAAATTCTTATAAATCCCTTCAATTTATTCAAATAATTAAAAATTAAATAATCTTGATTTTCTTTTTAAATCTTTTTGAAAATTCTTTTTAATTTTGAAAAATATCCCTTCATCTTCTTAAATTTTTTTTATTCTATTGATATTTATTTTTAAATTTCTTAGAATCTTTTCAAATACCCTGAAATATTTTTAATCTTTTTAAATTTCTCGAAAATTTTTTAACTTCTCAAAGATTTTTTTCAATTTTTTTAAATACCCAAAAATCTTCCAAATCTTTTAAAATATGATAAAATATTTCAACTCTTTTGAAATAATCTTGATTTTTTTAAAAATCTTTTTGAAAATTCTTTTAATTTTCAAAAATATCCTTAAATCTTCTTAAATTTTTTTATTTTATTGATTTT
>JAWWLR010000054.1:91697545-91708524 GCA_035041075.1 Acraspis erinacei | reverse complement strand
TAAATCTTCTTAAATTTTTTTATTTTATTGATATTTAATCTAAAATTTCTTAGAATCTTTTAAAATACACTAAAATATTTTAAATCCTTTAGATTTCCTTAAAAATCTTTTTAAATTCCTTTAAATTAATGAAATTTATTCTGAAAATTCTTAGAGTTTTTTAATTTCTTGAAAATTCGTTCTAATTTTTAAAAATACACTAAAATCTTTTTAAATTCTTAGAAATCCCTTCAATTTATTACAATTAATTGAAAATTTCTTAGAATCTTTTGAAATACGCAGAAATATTTCAAAACCTTTGAAATAATCTTGATTTTTTTTTTAAATCTTTTTGAAAATTCTTTTTAATTTTGAAAAATATCCTTAAATTTTCTTAAATTTTTTTATTTTATTGATATTTAATTAAAAATTTCTTAGAATCCTTTGAAATCGCAGAAATATTTCAAAACCTTTGAAATAATCTTAATTTTTTTTAAATCTTTTTGAAAATTCTTTTTAATTTTGAAAAATATCCCTAAATCTTCTTAAATTTTTTTATTTTATTGATATTTAATCTAAAATTTCTTAGAATCTTTTAAAATACACTAAAATACTTTAAATCCTTTGGATTTCCTTAAAAATCGTTTTAAATTCCTTTAAATTACTGAAATTTATTAAAAATATCTTAGCACTTTTTTAACTTCTGTCAAATCTGTTTTAATTTTTAAAAATACAATAGAATCTTTTTAAATTCTTGGAAATCCCTTCAATGTATTAAAATTAATTGAAAATTTCTTAGAACCTTTTAAAATACCCTCAAATATTTCAACTTTTTTAAAATAACCTAAAATCTTTGGAAATTTTTAAAAATCCCTTCAACTTATTTAAATTAAATGAAGATTTCTTAGAATCTTTTAAAAGACACTAAAATATTTCAACTCTTTTCAAATAATCTTGATTTTTTAAAATCTTTTTGAAAATTCTTTTTAATTTTTGAAGAATATCCTTAAATTTTCTTAAATTTTTTTATTTAAACATTTCTTATAATCTTTTAAAATAACATTAAATATTTTAAATCTTTTTAAATTTTTGAAAATATCCTTAATTACTTTGAAATCCTTTGAAATTCCAAATTATTAAAATTTCTTAAGAATTTCTAGGAATCTTTTAAAATACACTAAAATTCCTTCAATTTATTAAAATTAACTGAAGATTTCTTAGAATCTTTTGAAATACGCTGAAATATTTCCAAACCCTTTGAAATAATCTTGATTTTTTTAAATCTTTTTGAAAATTCTTTTTAATTTTTGACAAATATCCTTAAATCTTCTTAAATTCTTTAAATTCATTGATATCTGTTAGAAATTCCTTAGAATTGAACAGTAAACGAAAGAGATTTTTTAATAGGAGTTAGAAAATTATTTTTAAAAAAAGTCTTACAGCCTGGAGATCCGAAGAATGAGGAAAAGACGATCGCAAAAGCGAAGCTGTCGCTTCGTTGTCCTGGATATAAGTCGGCCCCATTGATCCTATTTTCTGAGTGAGTTCCAGCTGATTTTTGTAGAAGCGACAAGCTGGATTCGGACAATTTTGCACAACTTCGATAATGAATTCCTTCTCCATTCCGAAACATTCGCGGCCAATTGTGTAAGATTCCATGACTGCTCTCACGGTTCCCTCCAAACCAAGATGCATTCCATGCGGACCATTCATGTGTTTCAACATTACTGCATTTGCAAAATGTTCATAGGGCAGAATTATTTTTCCATTCTCCCGCAAAACGAGTC
This sequence comes from Acraspis erinacei, assembly GCA_035041075.1. NCBI lineage: Eukaryota > Metazoa > Arthropoda > Insecta > Hymenoptera > Cynipidae > Acraspis > Acraspis erinacei. The sequence continues at coordinate 91,706,758 of JAWWLR010000054.1, read as the reverse complement.
GTCCTTGCGAATCCAGAGCCACTCTTTGAGCCATCATTCTACAAATAATGAGGCGAAATTAATTTTGAAAATATTCCCATTGTTATTTTTTCAATACCAAATTTTCGAATAACAACTTCTTTTTTAACTTTATTTCTTTTTAAGATTGAATAATTTTTTAACAAATTCAATTTTCAACCGAAAAAAGATTTTTCAGTCAGGAAAGAAGAAAAATTCCAAGCAAAAAAATTAAACTTTCGAATATATATCAATTTTTTTAGGTTTATTTATTTTTAACCAGTTGTATTTTTAGCCAAAAAATATTTTTAGAACCTTAAATATAAATTTTCAACAAAAAAATTCATTTTCAGCAAAATATTCGAACTTCCAACGAAACTAGATTTTTCAGTCCAGAAAGAAAGTAAATTCCAAACAAATTATAAACTGAGGGGAATTAAAATCTAAATAAAAAATAAAAATGTGGAAAAATAATACAAGATTTTTGAAGAATTTAGATATGACAAAACTTTCAACAAAAGAGTTCATTTTCAACCAAATAGTTCAATTTTCAAACCAAAAATATGATATTTCAATCAAAAGATAATAATTTTCAACCAGTTGTATTTTTAACCAAAAAACGTTAAATATTTTCCAAAAGAGTGGAATATTTTGTACAAAACAGTTTAATTTTTAGACCTGAAAGTATAAATCTTCAACAAAATATTCGAATTTTCTATCAAAATAATTTTCAGTCCATAAAACTCCGACCAAATTATAATTTGAAGGGAAATAAAATTCAAACATAAAATAGAAATTTCAAATAATTATTTATTTTTTCATTTTTATTGTATTTTTTTTGTACGAAACAGTTTAATATTTATACTAGAAAATATAAATTTTCAACAAAATATTCGAATTTTCAACCAAAATAATCGTCAGCCCATAAAATAACAAAATTCGAAAACAAATGGTAAATTAAAGGTATGTTGAAATTTAAATATAAAATAAATATTTTTTATAAACTATTTATTTTCATATTTAATTGTTTTTAAGTTTATAAAAATATAATTTTTCTACGATTCTTGAAAAATAAGGACAAGATTTTTGAAAATTTCAGATATATCTATAATCTTCTTTGTTTAAATTTAAAAAAAAATAGTTGAATTTTAAAAGCAAAAGTATAAATTTTCAACGAAAAATCTAATACAATATTGATATTTCAACCAAAACGAAATGATTTTCAAACGGTTCTATTTTTAACCAACAAAGATCGCATAAAAAAAAGAGACGAATTTAGTACAAAACAGTTTAATTTTTATACTCGAAAATATAAATTTTCAACTTAAAAATGCATTACCAACAAAATATTCAAATTTTTAGCCAAAATATTGATCAGTCCATAAAATAACAAAATTCGAAAACAAATTATAATTTGAGGATATTATTAAATTTAAATAAAAAATCAATATTTTTTATAAACTATTTATTTTTCATGTTTAATTGTCTTTAAGGTTATAAAAATATAATTTTTCTAAGATTCTTGAAAAATTGCAACAAGATTTTTGAAGATTTCAGATATATCTGAAATCTTTTTTTGAAATTTAAACAAATATATGAACTTTTTAACAAAAATGATGAATTTTCAAGGAAAAATGTGATCCAAAATTTATATTTCAACAATAACATAATAATTTTCAACCAGTTCTGTTTGTAACAAAAAAGTATCCATTTGTTACCAAAAAAGACGAAATTTTATAAAAAAAAAGTTAAATTTTTTAACCCGAAAATATGAATTAAAAAAAAATAATTTGCAACCAAATAGTTGAATTTTCGAACCAAAAATATGATATTTCAACCAAAAGATAATAATTTTCAACCAGTTGTATTTTTAACCAACAAATTTTAAATATTTTCCAAAAGAGTGGAATTTTGTACAAAACAATTTCATTTTTAGACCTGAAAGCATAAATTTTCAACAAAATATTCGATTTTTCAACAAAAATAATTGTCAGCCCATAAAATAGCAAAATTGCAACACAAATTATAAAATAAAGGTATGTTGACATTTAAATATAAAATAAATATTTTTTTATAACTATTTATTTTTCATGTTTAATTGTCTTTAAAGTTATAAAAATATAATTTTTTTAAGACTCTTGAAAAACTGCAACAAGATTTTTGAAGATTTCAGATATATCTCAAATCTTTTTTGAAATTTAAACAAATATTTGAATTTTTAAACAAAAAAGATGAATTTTCAACGAAAAATGTGATTCAAAATTTATATTTCAACAATAACATAATAATTTTCAACCAGTTCTGTTTGTAACCAAAAAATATCAATTTTTTAACAAAAGAGACGAATTTAGTACAAAAAAGTTCAATTTTTATACTCGAAAATATAAATTTTCAACAAAAAATGCATTGTCAACAAAGTATTCAAATTTTGAGCCAAAATATTGATCAGTCCATAAAATAACAAAATTCGAAAACAAATTATAATTTGAGGGTATTATTAAATTTAAATAACAAATAAATACTTTTTATAAACTATTTATTTTTCATGTTTAATTGTCTTTAAGGTTATAAAAATATAATTTTTCTAAGATCCTTGAAAAACTACTACAAGGTTTTTGAAGATTTCAGATATATCTGAATTTTTTTGTTGTTGAAATTTAAACAAATATTTGAATTTTTGAACAAAAAAGATGAATTTTCAACGTAAAATGTGATCCAAAATTAATATTTCAACAATAACATACTAATTTTCAACCAGTTCTGTTTGTAACCAAAAAATATCCATTTTTTACCAAAAAAGACGAAATTTTATAAAACATTTTAATTTTCTAACTCGAAAATATGAATTTGAAAAAAGATAATAATTTTCAACCAAATAGTTAAATTTTCCAGAAAGATAAAAAATTCCGACCAAATTATAATTTGGGAGAAATAAAATTTAAATATAAAATAATAAGTTTTCTAAGATTCGTGAGAAAATTCGAAAAAAATTCGAAAAAATAGCTAGAAATTTTATAAGAAATTTTTGCCAATTTACAGGATTTTACAAAATTATAGAAAAAATACAAGACAGTTTAAAAGATATTTTGGACTCTTTGTAGCTAAGAAGAAATTTAAAAATATTTTATAAATTTTCAGCATATATTTCAGCTTTAAAATATTTGTAATCTGTTTAAACCTTCTTAAATTCTACACTATCTCTTGAACTGAATCTAATTATTCATAAAATTTTAAAAAATATTTTATTTCAGCATTATTAAAAACCTATTTAAATGTTTTAAAATCTTTTTAAATTTTCTATAAAAATTATAATTTATCCAAATTCTTATTTCAAATATTTACACAAGAATCTCAAGAAACTTGTTACTTTCTCTAAATCTTTCAAAATTCTTTTTAAGAAAACTACGAAATTTTTTTCGAATCTTCAAAAATTGACATTTTGTTTATAATTTTTGTTCAATCTTTTTAAATTCTAAAAAAAATTAAAAAATTAACTTCTTTTATGACAAATTTCCATATATTTTGAAGTATTTTAAAATCCGTTTAAATATTCACTTAAATTAATTAATTTTCCAAAACAAAAATCAATAAAAATTTTTGCCAGTAATCTTAAGAAAATTTCTTATAAAAGATAAATAAAATTAGTTGAAACTTAATTTCTATTTTAAAATCAGTGGCGAATTTCACAAAAAATACGTTTTTTATGCAGAAAATTTCAAATAACTTTTTTGTTATTAATAATAAATTTGATTTGAAAAACAGCTTACTGAAGATAAGCTGGACTCGGAATCATGGAGGCTTCTTTCATTTCGGTGAAGCATTGCAGCAATTCTATACTGGGGTTCCATCCTTTATTTTGGAGATACAATTGCAACAACATATACATTTTTTCAGTTACATATCCGGCACCACTTGCGGCACCGGGGTAACTAGATCCTCCTCCTGGTGGACCCATCTCTGTTTGCATTCCTTTAGCGACTATATTTTTCATAGTTTCCGCTAAGTCCATACTGCAAAAATTTTTCATTTATCCAATTTTATTCTTTTTGCCCTTTGGCAAAAAAAATGTTGATTTTATTCAAATTATTACTATTGTCGTCTTTTTACATCGCTCAGAGTCTTGGCAGAATTAAAAAAAAACAATGCAGGCATCCTCCAAGTATTTTTTAAATAAAAAACTAATCTTTTAAAAATCTATTGCCATTTTCAGTGATGTTTTTGAGAGAAAGAAGTACATTTTGTCTAGCAAAGTAAAAAAATCTACTGGCAGGAATTATTTAAATAAATTAAGTATTTTATTTTCAAAAATACTTTTTTTTAATTCTAGCAAAACCATATTTTTTATAGTTTCCGCTAAATGCAACAAAATTGTCTATTTTTCAAATTTTTGTTTTTCAAAAACATAATTCCTTTTCTACGTTTTTATTGAAATAAATATATTATGACGTTCCAGAAATCTATTTTTTTCTTTAGTGACAGAATTAAAAAAACAATTCAGGCGTCCTCCAAGACTTTTTTAAATAAAAAAAACTTATTTTTTTAAGCTGAAAAAATCTAAGTTATGTATTTTCGAGAGAAATAAATTTTCATATCTGTCAAAGTAAAAAAATCCAGTAGCAGAAATTAATTAAGTACAATCAGAATTTTATTTTTAAAACCTCTAAACACTCTTTTATGCTTCTTCAAAAGCTCTGTTTTTTATAGATTCAGAAATATAATTTCAGTAAAGAAATTTAATTTTGACATATAATTTTTGACACAAAAAGCGGAGATGAAAAAATAATTTAATTACACTTTGTGGAAAAAGATATTTACTAAAACAATCCCTGTTCCAAGTTAGCATCCACTAAATTTTGAAAATTCCTTAATTGGAATCACAATTAGTTTGAATTTAAAAATTATATTTCCATAATAAATTATTATTCGACTTGGAACAGGAAATTATGTAAAAGAATTTTTTTCTGATTTAGAAGAAGGGAATTTTTAAAAATTCCATCGAGCCAGAAATCATACCATTTTTAAACTTGCTGTTTCCAAATTTTGGAAAAAGGAAAAAAAATTGTGAATGACAATAGAAAATTTGGTAAATAAATATATTTCTAAATTGGAAGCGATCATTTTGGAAATGAATTCAATTGTGACCTGGTATACAATTTTTGTGGAACAGAGAATTTCGTAAAGAATTTTGTCCTCAAAAACAGATAATTTTCGAAGTGGAACGGGAATATGGGAAAATAATTTTAATTCCCATTTAGGAGAAGTGATTTCTTTCATTTAAGAGTAAAATGTAGGCGTATTACAAAGTAAAAATACACATAATGTAAATATACACATAAACACAAATAATTAAATAAATATTTTATAATTTATTTTCAAAAAAAAGCTCGGGGAATCCCGAAAAACTTTTTTTGAATTTTGCAAAAACTCTCAGTGATGTATTTCACCCAAAAGTGTATAAGGTAGACATATGCCAAAGCAAAAATACGCAAATAGCGATTATTTAAATTTAATAAACATTTTATTTACAAACAGCGGCTTGGTGGACTCCTAAATATATATTTTTTAATTGTCTATAACAATCATTTTCGTTTCATGAACGTTCATCAGATACATATATTTGAAGGATCCTACACTTCAATAAAGAAACTTCAATAATTTATCAATTTAAAAAACATATATTTTTTAAAGATGTAAAGTCAATTTTCTTTTCAAAATTAAGTTTTTTTCCCTCAAAAATCATAAAAAAAGAGAGAATCAACTGCATCTCGAAATTGCAAAAACTCTAATCTTTTTGAAAGAAGCATTCGCGAGTTTCGGCCATTAACGTTGGCAGGGTGCGGACTTCGAGTATCAAAATACAATAAAAAATACATTTACTAAGCCACCGCCCCCTTTAAAATAAAGTTACATTACTTACAACTTACCCCTGTTTCCCCCGCCCACGCCATTCACGAAATGTGTAGTAAAATCACAAGATAATCACAAACTACAATCTCCCTAATCACCGCACCTTGTTTAATTAATTCCTTACTTTGCATTTGCAATAATAAAAAAAATCGCGACAATTATTTCGGCGGAAGGAACTTCACATTGAGTCCGTGTGGGGCGCGAGTTTCGATTTAACTTCAAGGCGATTTCACATTTACCGCGCTGAAAACGTTTTTTTAGATTGGCTGTCGCGAATCTTTCCAGTTAATCACATGAGTGTCTTTCTTGAAAAAACAGTATATTTTTCACTACATTTTTTCTAATATTATGATTAAAATTGTATTTAAAGTTGCAAACAAAATATATTCCGTCTATTTTCTTTTTATCAGGTATTTCAGATAGTGACATCAGGTGACAAGATGGCCACATGCCGAGGGTCGTCGATAGTTAACATTACTTGAGGGGATTTTAACCCGAATCTGGAAGTTAAAACTGCAATAAAGCCTTAACTGGTTTTTGATTCTGGTTTGAACCCCCTTAAGTAATTTACACTATCAATTTAGGAATGTCCGAACTTGCCGCACATGTCCGAAATTACCCCGTTTGACGGTATTTAGATATTACATTTTATTTTTCAAAAGGTATTTAATTAAATAATGAAATCGATCATGTTTGTGTAACTTTAGTCAACAACATTTTTTCCAATGTAATAAAAAAATAAGATATTGGGGTTTCCCAGATAATCTGAAATACCTAATTCTAATTTTCATTCGGGTACTTTTTCATTGGGATAAAATTCCCGAATCACAGTCATTTTTTTCTTGTCCAGTATATATCTTAATTATTAGTAGGTTCATGGCCAGTAAAATGCATGATCATAGACCCAATAGTAACGTAGATATGAACTCGTTGCGAATTAGTTGCGAAGAAATTACTTTCTATCACCATACCAGCAATTATCGGTAATTACTATTAAACAAGATAAAGTGTGGTAATTCTTTAATTTCTTGAAGAAAAAATATGTTTTTAGCCGAGTGTGTTATCAATGTAAAAAATTAAGTCCCTTGCTTCATTATTCTGCAGTTTTCGGTACGCAGAAGATGTCAAATATTTGATCATGTGATAAAAGTTAATAGGATTCGTGAAGAGCGGACGGCAAAAGTCGCGAATCCACGAGATATATAGCGGGATTTCAAAATTACTGTTAGGAAAATGATAAAATTACTGAATGAATGTCAAGGAAATAAATATATTTTCAAATGAATTAATGATTACATTTTGCTGCGAATTTTCAAAGATATTATAAGCCAAGTTGAGGCAGCTCACAAGCGAACCTGCAATAAGTTTCAAGAACTAAAGAGAATGCTATTCCTTAAACAGAGATGGTGACATCTCTGTCAGTTCTTAATCAATGGGCTTTTTAGTTCTTGAAACTTACTAAAGGTTCGCTAGTGAGGTTTATAAAATCTTTGAAAATTTGCGGCCAAACGTAATTGTGTTAGTTCAGACTGCAATCATGAATTCATTTAAACATATATTTATTTCCTTCATATTTAGTCAGTAAGTTTGTAATTTGCTTAACTCCGGGGCTGTCTCGAAAACGAAAATCACGCATCTCTCTTTCTATCCCCACACATTAGACAAAGAGTTTCGTTCAATTTTCGACTTTCCACTCAGCCCCAGAGTTCCACCAGTCTCACTGCTGTTTTGGAATCGGACTGGAAAGATCCGTTTGGCGTTGATGAGTGCTACGAATGAAGAGTTCAAAGATGAATCGTAATTTTTTGAAATAGACTTAACTAAATAGTAAAGAAAGTTGAGCCAATAGCGTAAGTATGAAATTTACTGCTAAGTAATGAATTTTCAACCAAAATATAAATTTTAAACATGGAATAATTAAATGTGCAGTAAAACAATGAATTTAAAAAAAAGAAACCATATAGGGTTTTCAACCATATAGGGAAATTTCAATTTTCACTTTTTATCCGAAGCAGCAATAATTTTCAACTGAAAAGATGAATTTTCAAGTACAAAGAATAAGTTCCTGCCAAAAAGACGAATATTTAACTTAAAACAAAATTTCAACTGACAGTTGTAGTATATATGCTTAAGAATGCAGTTTAAAAAATTAATTTTTAAACAAAAAATAACACACATTATCATATATCAAATGAATTAAAATTTGAACCAAAAGAATTATTTTTTTCCACGAAAAAATATGAATTTTCAAGCAAAGGAAAACGATTTTTTTGTAGAAAAATAGTTAAATTTTCAGTCAAGAAAATTACTTTTCAACAAAAAGACGAATTTTTAACCAAGAAGATTAATTTTGAACGAAAAGAGACGAATTTTTAATCAAATACATGAATTTCCAGCAAAGCCATTTTTTTAACTAAAAAAGATAGATTTTCAACGAAAATCGATTATTTAAATTTTCCTTTAATTCTCACAAAAAAGAAAACTAATTTTCATCAAAATCGTTAACCTTTCAAACCAAAGATGTGAATCTTCATAAGAGCTACCTGTCGGCTGGTTTACTCACCTATTGCTTGGCCTTCGGCGTGCAGACATCTTGCCAGCTGACGTCAAAACTTGAAGTACAATACATGAACACCAGAGGGCCAGAGCGTCACACTTCACTGTTACCAATATTCACTAGGTTGCCAACAAACACTACATGAAACGCAAAAAGTCCCCAAATAATGTAAACATGGCCTCGCAACGCAGTCACGGTGTGGAAAGAGTTTTGTCAAAATTAGAATCGTCCATAAATGCCGGAAATTATTATGAAGCCCATCAAATGTACAGAACGTTGTACTTCAGGTGATATTAATTTTTTCCCGAAACGAAATTTATTTCTCTGAAAATCGTCGTCAACGTCATCTAACCTCAACTTTCAGGTACCTCGGACAGAGAAAGGACGTCGAATTACTGCAATTACTTTATAAAGGAGCGATCCTCCTCACACAGCATAGCCAGGTAATTTATTTATTTATTCACTTGAAATAGTAGAAAGTAAATTTACTTAATTCTTATTTGTTGATCACTTAAAACTCACCCTTACTTCTGCTCTGCAGAATGTGTAATCTTCTCATTGATTATTACTAAATTCGCCGTTTTTCAAAGGGTTCACAACGATATTAAACTTTAATTTATAGTTTTGACAGAAATTACAAAAAAGTGGTAACCATAAAGGCACGTGGTATGTTTTGAGTGACACGTTATATGAATGTTCTAGATTTCTAGATGACTTTGCAACATCGGAAAGTGCTCATTGTATTATTATTG
>JAWWLR010000054.1:91664971-91686290 GCA_035041075.1 Acraspis erinacei | reverse complement strand
GAAATTTTAAACAAAAATGTAATAAATGATATTTTAACAAAAAAGACTGTAATTTAAAAATCTAATAAGCTTGGCTTGAACCAATAAAAACGAATTTTCAACAAAAAAAGTTCATTTTCAACTGAAACAGAATAATGTTTAACCAGACATGACACTTGTGACATTGACTCCCTTTTTGTCCAAATCGAATGGAGGCAATGTTACAAGTTACATTTTTAACAAATTTTAATCAAAATTTTAATCAAATTGTTGAATTTCGATAATATAATTCAATTTTGAACGAAATAGTAAAATATTTTACGAAAAAATATAATTATTCGAAAATTTAACTATTTTTTTGATACAGTCATCGTTTTTGTTTAAAAATCCATTTTTTACGGTCTTCTTTTTATTTGAAAATGTGTTATATTGCATTTTGGCTACAGAATTCATCTCTTTTAGTTGAAAATTCTAGTATTTGGTAGAAAATTTATTTATTTTGTCGAAAATTCATATTTTTTGGTTAAACAGTCTACTATTTGGTTAAAATTTTAATTATTTTCCGGAAAATTCGACTGTTTTGTCGAAAATTCATATTTTTTGGTTAAACAGTCTACTATTTGGTTAAAATTTTAATTATTTTCTGGAAAATTCGACTGTTTTGTCGAAAATTCGTATTTTTTACTTGCAAATTGATCTTTGATGGTTGAAAGTTAATTATTTTTATTCGAAAGTTTTATATTTTCGATCTAAAATCCATCTCTTTTCAGTACAATTTCTACGATTTAGTAGAAAAATTAATTATTTTGTCGAAAATTCCTCTGTTATCTTAAAAAGTCATTTTTCTTGGTTAAAAATTCTTCCTTCTTGTTTAAAAATTTAAATTTTTGGTTGAAGTTTAATCTTTTTTATTCAAAAATTCGATAATTTAGTTAAAGATTTATCTTCGTAGTTTCAAAAAATTCAACTCTTTGATTAAAAAGTCAATTTTTTTGTTGAAAATTGGTCACTTTGGCTTGGAAGTTGAACTATTTATTTATGAATTCATCTTTCTGGGTTGAAAATTAACTTTTTTGTGGAAAATTCATCTTTTATTTATTATAATAAATTGTATAAAATCAACCTGAAAAATAAGGAATTTTCGTCTTTTTGATTAATTATTTAAAAGAATATTTTACATCTGAAGTGTCTTCTTTTCAGAGAAAAATTACGCGATGGCTAGGCAACACTTTTTGTACAGTAAGGACGGCGCCGGATATGCCGAAATGCTAGTCGAACTTCATGAGCAAAGAGGATATTCTAATGAAATTGACCTCTTCATAGCTCAAGCAGTTTTACAGTAAGTATCAGTTCAAAATATTTAATTATTTTGTTGTTTTATTATATTTTTGGATTAAATATTCCATTTTTTTGTAGAAAATTTTTTATTTTTAACTTCAAAAGTTATCTTTTGTGGTTAAAAGTTAATTATTTTTTAATGAAAAGTCTTCACTTATATTTTGGGAGTAGAAAAAAGTCTCTTTTGATTACAAATTATAAAATTTTGGTTAAAAATTGAATCATTTTGTTGAAAGTTTAACAATTCTGTTATAAAGTTATCCTTTTGGTTTTAAAATTCATATTTTTAGGTTGAAAATTAAACGTTTTTTTTTTGTAGCAAAATTTTCTCTGATTTTAAAGTTCAAGAATTTCATTTAAATTTGTTTTCTTGAGTGAAAAAATCATTCTTGGTTGAACATTCAACTCTTTTGTTGAAAATTCGTCTTTTATGGTTTATATTATTTTTGTTTTAATTAAAAAAAGTCTATTAATTTAATTTTTATCCCACAATTATGTCTTCCGGTTACAAATTCTACAATTTTTATTAATAATTTAATTATTTTGTTCTTCATTAATTTTTTTTGGGTTGAAAATTCAACTTTTTTGTAAAAAAATTGGTATTTTTTACTTAAAAATTCATCTTTTATGTTTAAAAGTTAATTCTTTTTTAATCAAAAGTCTGCAATTATATTTTGGTTCCAAAAATCATCTCTTTTTATTACGAATTCTAATATTTTTGTTGTAAATTTAATCCATTTTTCAAAATGCAACAATTTTACTATAAAATCATCTTTTTTAGTCTAGTTGATTTAAAAATTCGATTTAAATTTGTTTTCTTGACCAAAAAAATCATTCTTAGTTGAACATTTAACTCTTTTGTTGAAAATTCGTCTTTTCGGATTGAAAATTCAACTTTTTAGTAAAAAATTGGTATTTTTGACTTAAAAATTCATCTTTTGATGGTTAAAAATTAATTCTTTTTTAATGGAAAGTGTAGAATTATATTTTGGGTCCAGAAACCATCTCTTTTTTTTGCAAATTCTAATATTTTTGTTGAAAATTTAATTCATTTTTCAAAATGCAATAATTTTGTTATAAAGTCATCTTTTTTAGTTAAAATTTTTTTATTTTCAGTTGAAAATTTAACTATTTATTAGAAAAATTGTCTTCTTAATTTTAAAATTCAACAATTTTATTGAAATTTGTTTACTGAAAAATCATGCTTGGTTGAACATTCAACTATTTTGTTGAAAATTCTTCTTTTCGGTTTTGAAAATTCATCTTTTATGGTTGGAGTTATTTTTGTTTTAATTAAGAAAGTCTACTAATTTAATTTTAAGCCGAAAATCATATCTTTTGGTTACAAATTCTACAATTTTTATTGACAATTTAATTATTTTGGTCTTCATCATATTTTTTTGGGTTGAAAATTCAACTTTTTTGTAAAAAAAATTGGTATTTTTTACTTCAAAATTCCTTTTTTATGGTTAAAAGTTAATTCTTTTTTAATCAAAAGTCTACAATTATATTTTGGGTCCAGGAACCATATCTTTTTATTGATAATTTAGTTATTTTGTTGTGCATTTATATTTTTGGCTTGAAAATTCAACTGTTTTGTAAAAAAATTCGTCTTTTTGACTTGAAATTCCACTTTTATATTTTAAAGTTAATAGTTTTAAATTCAAAAGTCTACTATTCTATTTTTGATACAAAACCTATCTTTTTGTATTACAAATTCTAATATTTTTCTTGAAAATTGTATTATTCTTTTGAAAATTCAACAATTTTGTTATAAAGTCATCTTTTTTAGTTAAAATTTTTTATTTTTAGTTGAAAATTTAACTATTTTTTAGAAAAATCGTCTTCTTCATTTTAAAATTCAACAATTTTATTGAAATTTGTTTACTTTACTGAAAAATCATGCTTGGTTGAACATTCAACTCTTTTGTTGAAAATTCTTCTTTTCGGTTTTGAAAATTCATCTTTTATGGTTGATATTATTTTCGTTTTAATTAAGAAAGTCTACAAATTTAATTTTAATCCGAAAATGATACCTTTCGGTTACAAATTCTACAATTTTTATTGATAATTTAAATAATTTTGTTCTTCATTAATTTTTTAGGGTCGAAAATTCAACTGTTTTTTTTCATTCTTATTTTTGACTTGAAAACTCCACCTTTATGTTTTACAGTTAATATTTTTTAATTGAAAAGTCTAATATTATATTTTGGTTAGCCCCCGTCTCTGTTTATTGCAAATTCTAATATTTACGTTGAAAATTTAATTCATTTTTCAAAATTATTCATTTTTCTTATTTAGAAGAAATTTTAAATTAAGAAAAAAAATATTTTTATGCAAAAATTAAATTCTACAATTTAATTAGTTTGTTCTTCATTAATTGTTTAGGGTCGAAAATTCAACTGTTTTTTAAAAAATTCGTCTTTTTTTTACTTGAAATCTACTTTTATAATTTAAAGTTAATAGTTTTTAATTGAAAAACCTACTATTTAATTTTTGATTCAAAACCTATCTTTTTTGGTTGCAAATTCTAATATTTTTCCTTGAAATTTAATTATTCTTTTGAAAATTTAACAATTTGGTTATAAAATCATCCTTTTTGTTTGATAATTTATATTTTTGGGTTGAAAATTTAACTCTTTTGTAGAAAAATCGTCTATTTTATTTTAAAATTCAACAATTTGATTGACATTTTTTTTTCTTTCTTCATTGAACATCTGACAATTTCGTTGTAGAGTCATTTTTGGCTGATTAATCTTCATTTTTAATGAAACGCAATTTTTAAAATTTTATATTCCATTCTTATTTGGAAATCAACGTTTTATTTGAAAATTATCAACGTTGAAAATTTTTGTTTATTTTTTTAATTCAACTGGTTTTCATTTAAAATAAAAATCTTTCTAGCTTGAATAATTATTTTTTTACGGTTTAATATTAATTATTTTTAATGGGAATTAATTTTTTTTTTTTTTTTTTTTGAAAATTCAACAAATATGTTTTTAATTCGTCGTTTTTGTTTGAAAATAAAAATATTTGGTTGAAAATTTATCTGTTATGGTTGGTAATTCAACTAATTTGTTAAAAATTCGTTATTTTTTATTGAAAATTAATTTTTTTACTGAAATTGTTTAAATTTTTTATACATTTTTGATTTGAAAATTAATATTTTCAATTTTAAAATTCAAATCTTAGGTTTAAAATAAATCTAAACTAACTAAAAGTTGAACCAGTTTGTTAAATATTATAATTTTTTTCGATGATTCATCATCAAACTGTTTGGTTGGAAGTTCAAGTATTTTGTTGAAAATTAATCTTCTCGGTCAAAAATTCGTCCAGATTTTTGAGAAATTCAATATTTTTACTTGAAATTTTAGAATATTAAAGCATCCTGAAATGAATTAAATATACTCTCTACATTAATTTGATTTAAAAGAATTAATTTCCTAATTTTTGTGCAAAATTTTAATCCCTGAACTCATAATTTTTAGATACCTCTGTTTGGAAAACAAAGCAACAGCACAAGAAGCTTTTGATTCGTACACTTCCCGACATCCGAAAATAAAAAATGGCCCGCCCTACATTCAACCGCTCCTGAACTTTTTATTTTTTCTACTGAAAACAATCGACTCGTAAGTATAAAAAACAAAATTTTAAATTATTCTATACTAAAATTGATCTAATTTTGAAATTTTAAGATTTGTGCCTTATTAATTTAAGTTAATTTATTTATTTTCTAAGGGAACTTTTTTGAAAAAATCATAATTTTCTCTTGGAATAGAGAATTTTCGAAAAGAATTTTTTTTTCATTCATGAACAGGGAATTTCTGTATAGAATTATAATTTTTACTTTACAGCGGAATAATTCGAGTCAGTTTAAAATATGTTTAGGAACTTTAGAATTTTTCAAGAAATTAAAAATAATTCGGAACTTTGAAGAATTTCCGAAAATGTCTAAAATTAGAAAAAATAGTGCGAAGTTTTATTTTGTATTTAAAAAATTATTTTTCCCTTCAAATCATAATTTGCTTAAAAAGTTTTCCTTAATTCACTGAAAAATCTTGTTTGGTGAAAATTTTAACAGTTTTTTTTTAAATGTTCTGAAAAAAAATTGTAAATAATTGAAAACTTAAAAAAAAATATATAAAACATGTAAATCTTTCAAGATTTTGAAATATAATTTTGAAGCATTTTAAGGATTTTTAAACTATTTAAAATTAAAATAATTTAACAAGTGTTCAGTTTATAAAAAAAAAAATTCAATCGATCAATTTTTAATATTTCTAATATAAAATTGCATTGAAAAGATTCAAAATGAATGTAAAATTTGTACCAAAATTTCAGTGCAAATATCCCAGGACCTAATTTAAAACAAAGTATAAAATTTGCAGATTGCGAACAAAAAATTAAAAACTTTTCAAGAATTATGAAAGACTTAAGAGAATAAAAAAAACAACATTTTATCACGATTCCTAGGAAAATTGAAAATGACTTTTTATCTTGACAAATTAATTTCAAGAGAATATTTAAAAAGATTTCCAAAATTGTCAGAAAAAGAATTTGAAAGATTTTAAGGAAATATTTTTAATTTTTCAAGGTGTCAAACAAATTTGTAGGAAAAATTCCAATCATTTTAAAAGATGTTTAGAAGTTCTGAAAAAATTCCAAAAATAGTTTAAAATTGGAATAAATTGAAAATAAGATGCAGATTATCAAGATTTTTCAGCTTTTTAAAAGGATTTTTAATTTAATTTCATTTTTAATATTTCTAACTTAAAATTACTTAAAATTATTTGCAGCTCAGTTTTTATTCCTTCAGATAAAAAAATATATATATTTAGCTTTAGAGTTCGAATTCTGAAATTTCATTTTTCGTGAAAAATATTTTTTCCCTCCAGTTTTTTATTTAAAAACTAATTCCTGATTGATTTAAAAAGGGGTATTTTTTAATTTTTGAAGATACTGTTTTCTTCACAAGAATATATTTTTTTTTCTCGCAAAATTTTCTAATTCCATGGAATAAATTGATTTATTATTTTTAAAAAACTTTGCAGAGGTAAAGTAGCTGTATTCACAATTCTTTGCGAGCAATATCGGATAAGTATAAATCGAGATCCCTGCTACGAGCAATACTTGGATAAAATAGGACAACTTTTCTTTAACGTTCCGGCACCACGTCCTCGTAATCAGGGACTCTTCGGCTCTCTTCTCCAGTCCTTTTTCGACGGTCTCGGCGACGACGATTTCAGTATGGAGGAGCAAAGTGTCGCCTCGACCTCCCAAGCTGCCCAGGAACTAGACTGATTGTTGTCGTCACCTTCTCCTCGCTCCTGCACTGCCTGATCCCAATCATCAGGAAGAAGACCACTCAGTCGAATCTACCTTCGCCCCAGATACTTTCAGCAAGTGCACTTATGGAGTTGAAAATTGGGAAACGGGAAACCTAGAGGCTGAAAACTGATGACCTGGGGCGGAAAATCGCGAGGGATTTAACGAAAAAAAAGGAGAAAAGAAAAAGGAAAAAAATCGTGTGTTGGCTGAATTTCCGACAAATTCGGCAGAGTAGATTTTCTAACTTAAACTTACGTCCCCCTATCCTTCATCGGAACTTTTAACAAGTCAAGTCTGTTATCCGTTTTCGAGATAACGGTGGTGAAATCTCTTGTCTCAACTCAAAAGGTCTTTTGGAAATTTAACAATTGTTTTTTTAAATCATGTCAAACTGGAACTGACGAATGATAGTGATGCCAAAGAATTTCTTTTTAAAAATCAGACTTGTCTAACTTTCACATTTCTTTAGGGTTGAGCCGGATTTTTTTATGAAATTTATTTCTTGATACAAAAATTGTGAAAGGAAACTTCTTGGCATATTTTCAGGGTTGCTAGAGAAGTTTCAGGATTTTTTTCTCCAGGTTTTTCAGGTGTAACTTTGAAATAATTTCAGGACGAGTTTGAGAAAATCGAGTCAGTTTTATTCAGTCATGAACAATCAAGATTTTTAATGAATAGTTATAAAAATTTATCACTTTGTATGAAAAATCCGTTCTTTTTTAAAGTATTTTTTGTAGAAAATTACGAATTTCGAAAAAAGACCTATAAATGATTACGCCTTTGCGTGCAATTTTTGGAAAAGGTAAATCTATGTAATAAAGGTTTTTTCATTGTTTTTTAATATGGTTTTATGGAAAATTACATCTTTCTACAAAAAAGGAGAAAATTATCGATTTGCAATAGCTGTTTTTGTAATTTTTCTTATAAAATAAAATGTAAATAAAACTGGACGGAAATTCAAAATTGAAAAAAAAAACCTCTCGAAATTCTTTTAAAAAATGCTATATATATACAATTGTAAATAGGGCGGGGTAAAGATGCTAAAATTAATTGAAATTTTTGAGTTGGCATCCGAAAAAAAGTGAAAAAAAATCTTCCGTTCCTTTTTTTTTATACGAAATTTCAAAAAATTTCTATTGGTTCAAAAATTATTGTAAATTTTGCATGTGTACAGTTTTTACTAGCGAAAAATAATAATTAGAAATTCAAAACAAGCTTTTTTGCTTTATTTAAAAAGTTTTTAATTTTGTGAAAAAAAAGATCCAAAGTTTATAATTTTGCTTTTTCTGAAAAAAGTACTTTTCGTGCTTCAGGAATTTTTTTTCGCATCACAATAAAATGATAGATTTTTTTTTAGTTCAAGCTAAAGAAATTAAACTTTTTTTGATAAAGTAACTTAATCCAAAAAAACGTTATTTTAGCATTTTCAAAAAATTGAAAATTAGGTTACATTTTTTTTTAATTTATATAATTTTT
This sequence comes from Acraspis erinacei, assembly GCA_035041075.1. Lineage (NCBI taxonomy): Eukaryota > Metazoa > Arthropoda > Insecta > Hymenoptera > Cynipidae > Acraspis > Acraspis erinacei. Next base: position 91,678,169 of record JAWWLR010000054.1, on the reverse strand, counting down.
TTATCATTTTTTTGTAGCAAAAACAAGTACATTAGAATTCGAAATAATTTTTGTAACAATAAGCATTTTTGCTCGAATTATCAAATAAAAAAATAGAACCGAAGATATTAACCGATTTAAAAAACTGTATTTTTTTTTACTTTTTTCCCCTCAGCTCGAAAAATTCTATTAATTTCGGCACTTTCACTCCACCTTAATTATAAATAAATACTATTTTCGAAAAATGAAAAATCTACGATTACAAAATGAAGGCTTAGTTTTTCACATTTTTTATACCTTTTTGCAAGAAATTACAAATTTCTGCAAAGTTTAATGAATATTATATATTTCTAGAAAAATAAGGAAAACACAGAACCCAAAATCAATAATTTTCTACAATTTTATGTGAAAACTTTACCCTCGTAGAACGCTATAATTTTCCGTAAATAATTGGTCGTTCTTAACAATTAAATGCTCAATTTCCCAAAACGGGAATCCAATTTTTTCCTCTTAGTAGCATAAACTCACTGGAATTTTTTCAAAATAAAAAAAATGTTTAAATGCTGCCGAAAAGTTTTTAAAACTTTAAACAGATTTTTAATTTATTTTCTTGAATTCAAAATTGTATCGAAATTACTTTTGAATAATATTTTAGGTAAGAAGTAAGAATAAAGAATTCAAAATAATAAAAAAAATTACAGCTGAATACAGGATTTCTTTTTTAATGAATAGAATAATTTTATTTTTCTTAAGCAAATTTTTGTTCTTTACAATATCAGTTTAAAAATCATTAAAAATAGCCAAATTCACGAAAATAAAATAAATTTCAAAAATTTCAAACGTTTAAGAACTTTCTAGCACAATTAAAGCTTTTTATTTTTAATTTTACCCATTATTATTACAAAATTAAAAAGAATCCTTGAACCATATGCATATTATTTTTATTAACAAACAAAAAATCAATTTTTAAATAAAAAATTCACTGTGAAATACTAAAATAATTATCAAGACTTTGAAATATGAAAAATCGAGTAATTAAAAAGAAAATGTTTGGCTAATTCTTGTAGCAACCCTGATTTTGAATTGAAAAACTTGAAAAAAATAGCATGCACTTCTGCCGAGACGTCCCGTATCCTCGGTTTTGTGCATAGGCAAAGCTTAATAGCGGCTTTTGAAAACAAATTGCATCGACATCCATATGTGTACTATATATAATTATCGACAAAAAATGCAGATGCGATCTTTTTGATAATAAGCCTTGCGGCAATTCCGAGTCCGCGACTTACTAGAGAATCTTGGGGATTAAAAGATATTTCGATGTGTGTGCAAAAAATGCGCTAATTCCGATTTAGCGCATTCATTTTACAATTAGAGCTGAGTGAAAATGCTCAAATAAAACGAGTCGTTTGAGCCGGTGAAAAAAAATTGAAACAACATTTTTAAATCAACTAATGTCTCTTCACCTCTTTTTTTATTATAAAATTACAGAAAAAATTGGATTAAAGAAAATGTGGCCAATTTTTTACGTGTGTTGAAGAAAACATTCCATAATTTTTAAAATGATAGGTTTTTTTCTTTAAATTTTATATCAGAAAGATAGAAGAAATTAATGAATTAAAATATTTTTTTTTTTTGGTTTTACTATTTTTTTATGTGAAACCACAATTTTTTCCCCTCGGCTCGAACGATTTGGATTAATTTGAGGATTTTCAGTCCACTCTGTTTTGCATAGTTGCCCTGTATAAAATGTCTTGGGAGAATTCTCAATGGCGTTCAAATTATCTACTTACGATTTTAGACTAGATTGAAAATTATTTTACATAAGCTGAACTGTAACAAATAAACATAACACAGCTTGAATGTAAAAAAATGTTTTCATCTTGCTAATGACTAATCGTAACATCAATCATGTCTTATAAAATATATATGGACCTATTTATTTACTGGAATTGATTTTCCACCTGAGTCAGGTATAATGGAACGTGAAAAGAGGGCAATGATTTTTTTTTTATATTTCGATACCTTGTTGTTAAAAAAACATCCTCATAATTAGTACTCTCTGTTTTAGTATTTTATTTTTAATTCGCCTTGAATTTCTTCTTTTCAATTCTTTTCACTACCCTGAAATCTTCTGAATTCCTCCGAACATTATGAATGATCTGAATTCCTTTGAATTCTTCTAAAATCTTTGAATTCTTTAGGATTTTTTTCGAAATTTTTTACATTATTTTCGACTCCCTTACAAATCCATGAATTATCTTAATGAAAATTCGTGCAATTCCCTGAATTCCAAGGACATCATAATAATGGAAAGAATTCGGAAGAATTTAAGGAATTCCGAGAATTGAGAAAAGTTAAGAAATTCAGAGAGTTCATAACATTCAGAGAATTTAAGAAAGTTTAAAAAATTCATAAAGTTTAAAAAATTCAGAAAAATTCGATCAATTTCCAATAATTAAGGGTATTAAAATAATTTCAAGAATTTAGATCAATCACGGATTTCTGGGAATTTTTGAGAATTCAGGACATTTAAGGAATTCCGAGAATTCATAAAATTTGAGAAATTCACAGAATGTAAGAAATTCAGAGAGTTTATAATATTCAGAGAATTTAAGAAGCACAACAAATTTAAGGATTTCCGAGAATTTAAGGGAATTCAGAAAAATCATGGAATTTGAGGTATTTCAGAGAATTTAGGAAATTCAGGAAAATTCGATAAACTTCCAATAATTAAGGGTATTAAAATAATTACAGGAATTCAGATAAATCAAGGATTTCCGGGGATTTTTTAGAATTCAGGGAATTTAAGGACATCAGAAAATTTCTAGCATTCAGATAATATCAGGATTCAGAAAATGAGACAAAATTGAAGGAATTTAGAAACTGGCGAATTGCAGGAATTTATAGAAATCGAAAATTTCAGAGCATTTCATCGGTTTCAGATAATTTTTGGTATTCGAAGAAATCGAGACATTCGAATAGATCAAGGATTTAGGAAATTGAAGGACACAAGAAATTCAGAGAAATCAAGGATTTTATTCATTCAAGGAATTCAGAAATTTTGGTGAATTTCAGGAATTTCACAGATTTCAGATAATTAAGGGAATTTCATAAATTTATAGAAATCAAGGATTTCAGGGAATTTTCTGGATTTCCGAAAATTTAAAGAATTTCAAGGGTTTCAGAAAATTCAGATAACTTCAGGAATTCAGAGAAATCAAGATTTTCATTGATTTAAGAAATTCAAGGAATCCAGAATATTTGGTGAATTTCGGAAATTCGAAAAATGCAGTAAATTTAGAGAAATCAATAACTTTGGAGAATTTCAGAGAATTTCAACAATTTCGAATAATTAAGGGTATTCAAAGAATTTAGGGAATTGATGAACGTCAGGAAATTTCTGGAATTCTGTAAATTTCTAGGATTTCAGATAATTTCATGAATTTGAGATAATTAAGGGAATTCAGAGAAATAAAAAATTACGATAATTGAAGGATGTCAGAAATTATGTGTAATTCAGAGAATTTAGGAAATTCAGTGAAATGAAAAATTTCATTGATTTATGAAATTGCGAGAATGCAAGTAATTCAGAAATTTAGAAAAATTTGTGGAATTAAACGAGCTTCAGAAAATTCAGAGAAATTGAGTAATTCAGAGAAATCAATGATTTCAGAGAATTGAGAGATTTTAAAGAAATTCAAAGAATTCTAAAAAATTCAGAGAAATCCAGGATTTCAGGAAATTGAAGCACGTCAGATAATTGAGAGAATTCAGAGAAATAAAGAATTTCAGAAAATTGAAGAATGGCAGAAAATTTGTGGAATTCAGAAAAATCCAGCATTTCAGGGGGTTTTATGGATTTTAGAAAATTCTGCGAATTCCCTGGAATTCAGAAAACTTAAAAAATTCAAGTAAATTTGAGGGAATTTCAAGAGTTTTAAAAAGAAAATTTTTTCAAATATTTTAGGGAATTTGGAGAATTCAAACGTCTTAAAAAATTTAGCGAATTCCATAGAATTCGGATAACTCTAAAAATTCGAGTAAATTTGAGGGAATTGCAAAAGTTTTAAAAGTGGTTTTTTTTCAAAGATTTAACGGAATTTGGAGAATTCACGGATCTTAAAAAATTCAGGAAATTGATAAAATTCACCGACTTCCATAGAATTCGGATAACTCTAAAAATTCAAATAAATTTGAGGGAATTTAAAAAGTGTTAAAAAGTTCAAAAGTTTTAAGTGGTTTTTTTTAACGATTTAAGGGAATTTGGAGAATTCACGGATCTTAAAAAATTCAGGAAATTAAAGAAATTCAGCGAATTCAGATAACTTAAAAAATTTAAGAAAATTATACGGAATTAAAAATTTTTTTTTAATATTTAAGCGAATTTTTAAAATTAAAGGATCTTAAAGAATTCAGTAAGTAGAAGAAATTTAGGGAATTCCAAGGAATTCAGAAGACATCAAGGAAGTTAATAAAATCCAAAGCAATTCACAATAATATTCTAAACCAGAATGTACTAATTGCTAAAAAAAAATATCTTTAAAAGACGTACACTTCGAAAGGTTTTTTTTTAAACATGTTGTTATCGATTTATAATTTATTAATTATCAGAATTAGAAAATCCGTCTGATTATATTTGTGGATTCAAACCCATTATTATTGATTGTAAGTTAAATCGTGCAATTTGAGGAGGCTTCTTTTGTAAATGAAAAAGTGTAGAAATTGTACATCATCAAATGCTCCATTCACGTGATTCATTCTGTCGGCAAAAGGAGGAAAGAAATGTACAAAATACTTCTGAGTTTGACTCGCTTATGTATATCTATCTATTGTTATTAAAAAAAAAAACTTATTAAATATCCCCGTTTGCGTGAGAGGCAACATGCCCGCATTTACTTAACAAAATTGAGAGCACTCTTTGACGATTAATAATTAAATAAATAAATAAATTGATGATAAAATTATTAAGGATAGTCGATAGCTATTTTTATTGCCTAGCAATAATTATGAAAAACTAGGAAAAGAAAATTGTCCACCTGCAATAAAATGATTAACAATTTCATTGGAAAACAAGGTTCTTCTCATTTATTTATCAACGAATTTTATAAAAAATATAAGTGCAAAGCAATTGGACAAAAAAAAATACGTCCAACTCGCTTTTTCAACTACTGTAGTAATCGGAATACCTGATTCCTAATTTTCAATAGGAATATTTCGAAGCTTCTTTTCTGGAATATTATATATTTCTTCTTGGGATTTACGGTTTAATGGACTTTTTCAGCACGGATTCAAGAATACTGGTACGCCTGCTTTTCTCCATTTAGACACATAATTCAGTAATCTCCATGGCCAGGAATGGAAAATTGTTTTGAGAACTTCTCGACATCGGACCGGAGTGAGGCAACTTTTTGTTTAACGACATTGTCAGTTTCCAGAACTTTTACGTAGTCGACCAGCTTCAGCCCAGAAGCTGCCATCACTTCCTTGGCCAAATTCAATCCTGAAGAAAAACATCAAAATTGCTTCAATTTCCAATTTTTTGGAAATCAAAAAGAAAATAGTCACTTTTTGATCTCAAGTCATGTTTCAGTCACTTTTTTTAGGAATAAAAACTGAAATATTTGCGGGGATTTAAAAAGCTCAAAGGAATTTTCAGAAGCTTCAAAAATCGTCCAGGAATTTAAAAGTATTTCAATATTTTAAAAAGATTCCAGGGAATTTTTAATTGATATCAATGAGTTCCAGGGATTTCAAGATTTAAAAAAAATGCCAAGGGATTTAAAAATGGATAAACAAACATTCTAAATATTTTAGGGTATTTAAAATGATTAAAAAGGATTTTAAAGAAATTTGAAAATTCGCCAAGGATTTCAAGGATTTTAGATATTTCAAAGGATTTGAAATATTTTTTATATTAAAAAAAATTCCATGAATTTTTTGAGAGCTTTGCGTTTTTTAAAAAAGAATTTGAAGTATTTTAGGGTATTTTAAAAGATTTCAGAGTTTTTAAGGGCTTTCAAAAGTTTTAAGAGATTTCAAAAGATTTGAAATATTTTAGGGAATTTAAAAAGATTTCAGGGAATATATAATTGATCTCAATGAGTTGCAGTGATTTCAAGATAAAAAAAATGGCAAGGTATTTAAAAATATATAAAGATTTGAAATATTTTAGGGTATTGTAAACAATTAGAAAGGATTTTACAGAAATTTAAAAATCTGCCAAGGATTTCAATAATTTAAGGTATTTTGTAATATTCTAATGAAGGAATTTTGAATAGATTTCAATAATTTGAAGGCATTTTAAAGGATCTTCAATGTTTTAGGGTATTTTAAAAGATTCCAAGGAATTTTAGAGATTTCAAAGAATTTGAAATATTTTTTTATATTTAAAAAAATTCCATGAAGTTTTTGAGAGCTTTAATTTATTTTTTTTAAGAATTTGAAGTATTTAAGGGTATTTTAAGAGATTTCGAGGCATTTTAAAAAGCTTTAAAACTGATATGGGTTCAAACAGATTTTGAAGATTTTGGGGCATTTTAAAAGATTTCAGAGTTTCTAAGGGTTTTTAAAAGTTTCAAAAGATTTTAAATATTTAAGGGAATTTAAAAAAACAAGGAATTTTTAATTGATCTCAATGAGTTGCAGGGATTTCAAAATTTTCAAGATTTTTTTAAAAATGTCAAGGGATTTAAAAATATATAAAAAAAAACATTCGAAATGTTTTAGGATATTTTAAACCATTGAAAATAATTTTTTTAAAGAAATTTAAAAATCTGCAACGGATTTAAATATTTCAAGGTATTTTCAAATATTCTAAGAAATTTTTAATAGATTTCAAATATTGTTTTATATTTTTAAAAATTCCATGGAGTTTTTAAAAGCTTTACATTAAAAAAAAAAGAAATTGAAATATTTAAGGGTATTTTAAAAGATTTCGAGGCATTTTAAAAAGCTTTAAAACTCATAGGGATTCCAACAAATTTTCAAGATTTTAGGGTATTTTAAAAGATTTCAGAGTTTTTAAGTGCTTTTAAAAGTTTTAAAAGATTTGAAATATTCTAGGGAATTTAAAAAAAAAAACAAGGAATTTTTAATTGACCTCAGAATTTCAAAATTTTCAAGATTTTAAAATAAATTTCAAGGGATTTAAAAATATATAAACGAACATTCGAAATATTTTAGGATATTTTAAACCATTGAAAAGGATTTTTTTAAAGAAATTTAAAAATCTACTATGGATTTCAATATTTCAAGGTATTTTCTAATATTCTAAGAAATTTTTAATAGATTTCAAATATTTTTGATGTTTAAAAAAATTCCATTGAGTTTTTAAGAGCCTTACATTAAAAAAAAGAAATTGAAGTATTTAAGGTTATTTTAAATGATTTCAAGGCACTTTAAGAAGCTTTAAAACTCATAGGGGTTCCAACAAATTTTCAAGATTTTGGGCTATTTTAAAATATTTCATAGTTTCTAAGGGTTTTAACAAGTTTCAAGAGATTTGAAAAGATTTGAAATATTTTAGGAAATTTAAAAAAAACAAGGAATTTTTAATTGATCTCAATGAGTTGCAGGGATTTCAAAATTTTCAAGATTTAAAAAAAAAATGTCAAGGGATTTAAAAATATATAAACAAACATTCAAAATATTTTAGGGTATTTTAAAGCATTGAAATGGATTTTTTAAAAGAAATTTAAAAATCAGCAAGGGATTTCAATATTTCAACGTATTTTCAAATATTCTAAGAAATTTTTAATCGATTTCAAATATTTTTTTGTATTTAAAAAAATTCCATTGAGTTTTTAAGAGCTTTACATTAAAAACAAAGAAATTGAAGTATTTAAGGATATTTTAAAAGATTTCGAGGCATTTTAAAAAGCTTTAGAACTCATAGGGATTCCAACAAATTTTCAATATTTTGGGGCATTTAAAAAGATTTCAGAGTTTCTAAGGATTTTAAAAAGTTTCAAGAGATTTCAAAAGATTCGAAATATGTTAGGGAATTTCAAAATATTCCAAGGAATTTTTTTGTTTCTTTCAATAATTTCAGGGCATTTTAAAAGATTGTGGGATATTTTTCAATCTTCCAAGGAATTTTCAAGAGCTTTCAAAAGTTTCGAGGGATCTCAAAGGAATAAGAAGATTATTTGATATTTTTAAAAATACTTTGGAGCTTTCAAGAGCTTTACAAAATATTACCAAGAATTTGAAGCATTTGATGGTATTTAAAAAAATGTCCAGCCATTTTCAAGAATCGCCCAGGCATTTCAAAGTATTTAGAGTGTTTTTAAAAATTCCAAGGTATATTTAATATATTTTAAATACTTTTTAGGGAATTCAATGGGTGCTGATGTTTTTAGCGTATTTCCAAATTCCGTAGCTTTCAAGGGATTTCCAAAAATTTAAAATATCTTAGGGTATTGCTTAGGTTAATTAGGTATTGCTTAAGGTATTGCTTAGGGTATTGCTGGCCACAAAGCCATGGAATATTTGATGCATTTCAAATACTTTGTAAGAATTTCAACAGATATTGAAAGTTATAAGGTAGTTTTTTTTAAATTCCATAGAATTTCCAAAGACTTTGAAAAGTTTCAAGATATTTAAAAAGATTGGAAATACTTTATGGCATTTTAAAAGATTCTAAGGAATTGTAATATATTTAAAAAATTTTGAGGTATTTCAAAGTATTTTAAAGATTTTTCGATATATTTTAGAGTGTTTTAGAAAATTCCCAGGAATATTTAACATATTTCAAATACTTTGTAGGGATTCCAACAGATTTGAAAGGGAATTTGGAATGGAAAAAGAAAATTCCAAGGAATTTTTTATTTATTTCAATAAATTTAAGGTATTTTAAAGAATATACACAATTTTTTGGTATTTTTTTAAATATATCAAGGAATTTCTAAGAGCTTAAAACAGTTGAAAGGATTTCAAAGTATATAATAGGATCTGAAATATTTCAGGGTATTTTAAAAGATTCCAAAGAATTTTTAATATGTTAACATAATTTTTAGAGATTTCACAGGATTTTAAAAGTTTTTGGATACTTTTAAAAATTCTATGGACTTTTCAAGAGCTTTACAAAACATTAAAGTGATTTCAAATATTTGAGAGTATTTTAAAACATTCCAAGGCATTTTAAAATTGAGTTAATTCATTTGAATGTATTTTAAATGATATTAGGCACAAGTTTTGGGATATTTTAAAAATATTTCAAGGAATTTTCAAGAGTTTAAAAAATCTTCAAGGGATTTCAAAGGATTTTAATATTTGAAGATATTTTAAAAGAGTTCAAGGTATTTTTTGTTGATTGCAATAATTTGAAGGTATTTTAAAGGATATTGACGATTTTTTGGTATTTTTCAATCTTCCAAGGAATTTTTAAGAGCTTTAAAAAATTTCGAAGGGAATTCACAATATATAATAGCATTTAAAATATTTCAGGGTATTTTACAAGATTCCAAAGAAGTTTTAATTAATTAAAGTAATATGAGGGCAGTTCAAAGGATTTTAAATATTTTTTGATATTTAAAAAAATTCCATAGAGTGTGCAAAAGCTGTAAAAAGATATTAATGATTTTGGGATATTTTCAAATCTTCCAAGGAATTTTTAAAAGCTTTAAAAAGTTTCACGGAATTTCAAAATATAGCATAGAATTTAAAATATTTTAAAGTATTTTAAAAGATTCCAAAGAATTTATTATTAATTGCAATAATTTGAAGGTATTTCGACGTCATATCAAAGGATTTAAAAGTTTTCAGGCCATTTAAAAAGATTTTAAGGAATTTAAAAGAAATTCCTAAACTTTATATTTCATATTTAAAAAACCATTTTTATAGCTCTAATCATAATTTATTATTAAAAAGTAAACGTTAATTAAATTGCTTAGATTTATTCTCGGATTGATTATATTATGAATTAAACAAGAATTTAAATAGTGGATTAACGAATCCGTTATATTAAAATAAAACTATAAAATACCTGAAAATACTATTAATAAACATACTTAATATTTCAGAAAACAAATCATAATTTTTAAAAAGTATAAAAATAAAAATGATTTGAATAACAATGACATCTTTTGGAATCTTTGCAATTTTTTCAACCTCTTGAAATCTCTAAACATCCCTTGAAATATTTTTAATTTTTTTAGAAAACTTTAAACATTTTGGAATTATAATTGTGAAATATTTTTTAAATTTGGATTGATATATTCACATTCGCAAAATTTATATTTTATATTTATCGAATTATATCTGCAAAATACCCAAAATTCTCTGTTAGAGCTCGAAATTTATTTAAATTTTTAAATTCCGATTCCAAAGACAAATTATCATTATCATTCTTCAGAAAAATTTCCTGTTCCAACTCAGAATTTTGTTCCTTTTCAACAATTTTTCGACGATTATTCTTATTCAGGATAAGTTCCAGTCCCAACTATAGATTTGTATGAAATTGGAAGTTCCCTCTTCAAATTATTAATTTAATTTTTTTTTATTTTAAATAGTTTAAAAATCCTTAAAATGCTTCAAAATTTTATTTTTATTTATTTTTGCCAAATTAAAGAAATTTTCTTAAAATCTTTCACAATCGTTTCTGAAAATTTTGTAAAACCGTTATAAATTTTTAGAAATATTTTCTTAAAATTAATTTATTAACAAAAAAAAATCATTTTAATTTTTCCTAGCAAATGTTTTTTATTCCTCTGAAGCCTGTCAAAATTCTTAAAAAGCTTATTTGATATATATTTTTTGGCCGCGGATTTGCACAGAAATTTTAAATTATTTTGAATTTTTTCAAAATTTCTAAATATCCCTTTAACTTTCTCGAACTGATGAATTTTCAAAACAAAAGATGGAATATTTAATTGGAATAGTTACATTCTCAATTTAAAAGAAATAATTTTCAAACAAAAAAAAACTAATTAAAAAAAATAGTTACATTTTCAAACAAAATTATAAGTTTTCAACTAAAGTAATGAATTTTTAACTGGAATATGTAGTTGAATTTGCAAACCAAAACGGATGAATTTTTGACTAAAAATGGAATAGTTAAATATAAAGTTTAAAAAATTAATTTTCAACCAAAATGACGAATTTTCAACTAAAATTATTAATTTTCAACTGAAATAGTTAAATTACAATCAGATACAATGAATTTTCAACCAAGACGATTAATTTGTAACAAAAAAGGGGAATTTTTAATTTAAAAATTAAATTTCCGCCAAAAATTCATTCATTAAATTTTAAGTTAAAAAAAAATATCCTACCAAAAAAGATGAATTTTCACCTAAAATGATTAAATGTTTAATTGCTATAGTGAGTTATATTTTCAGTAAAAAAAATTTCAACAAAAAAAAAAAATTTCAAAAACTAGTTACATTTTCAAACAAAGTGATAATTTGTTAACTAAAATACAAAAATTTAATCGTTAATTTTTTTTTAATAATTGAATATTCAATTGGAAATGTTAAATTTTAAATTAAAAAAATAATTAAATAGGTACATTTTAAAGCAGTGATGAATTTTCAACTAAAATTATTAATTTCGAATTGGAATAGTTGAATTTCAAATCCAAAAAATTATTTTTCAACCAAAAAGACGAATTTTTTATTAAGATGATGAATTCTCAAAATTCAAAAGTTAATTTCTAACAAAGGAAATCATTTTTCAACAAGACAAAACTAACTGAATTCAGACAAAAAAAGATTGATTCACAACGAAAAATCTATTATTTATTATATCAAGCAAAAGATTTTTATTTATGCAAACAAAAGTTGAATTCAAAGATAAAAAATTCAATATATTTACTTAAACATTTATGTAATGTAAACATGTACGTAAGTCAAATTTATTCTTAGAATAAATTTGACCTACAAATTAAGTTTTTTTAAATAGAAAAATTAAAATTGTAACGTTCAAAGTTTAGTTTTTTTGTTTAGTTTTGAATATTTAATTTATAATTACTGATTTTAAATGAAAAGTCAGATATTTCTGAATATTAAGTAATTGTTCTTTATATTATTTAAAACTGAAATTAAAATATTATTTTAAAAACAGTTAAAATCAAACTTGAAAAAATTTATTTTTCTACAAATTTGTAAAATTCCCGGTCCAACAGCCATCCTGTGAAATCTTTTTAAACAAAAAAAGAAGAAATAAGATAAATTTCTTATAAATCCTCACCTCGATCTATGAAATCCACAACTTTGCAAATGTCCTCCTCCTTCAAACCGCGAGTTGTTAGAGCCGGAGTTCCAAGTCTGATTCCACTCGGATTCAAGGCACTTTTATCGCCCGGAACTGTATTTTTATTACAAGCTATAGAAATCTCCTCGAGGATTTTTTCCGCTTTCGCGCCCGAAATTCCAGTCGGTGTCAGATCCATCAGAATCATGTGAACGTCCGTGCCATCAGACGAGATTTTATATCCGCGCGCCTGAAGTCCCGAGCAAAGTGTCCTGGCATTCGCGACAACCTGCTTCTGAAAGTCCCGAAATTCGCCGGTTGTCGCTTGTTTCATGGTCGTGGCAATTCCCGCGATAGCATGATTGTGCGGACCGCCCTGGAGCCCTGGGAATACTGCCTGGTTGATTCGACTCTCCAAGTCGTACATTATCTTCTCGCCATTCTTCCCGACACTTCTCACTCCTTTCCGGAAAAAGACAACACCGGCACGCGGACCTCTGAAGGAAATTCAAATTCATGGGTTGGAGAAGAAAAAAAGAATGGAAAAAAAGTATCAATTTTTGAAAAGTAGTAGCAAAATAGTGACGGGATTTTTCTTTTAAAAATAATTAATTATTAATTGATATAGTTTTTCATAGTACGGAACTATTGAAATATTTGGGATTTTTTGTTAAAGAATCAACTCGGAATATTTCTACAGTTTCACGAGTTTATTATAAATAAAGTGTTTTTCTTTCTTCAGTTTCTAGGAATTCAATTAATATATGCTTAATTCATAATTTAAATTGAAATTAAGTAACACTGAAAAATATAATTATTCATTTTTTTAAATTTGTCTCTCAAGTCCATGAATACATTTAAATAACATCAAGTTTAAATAAGTTATATAAGTTTAAATAACATCTGAAAAACTAAAAAAGATCAAGTTTCAACAAAAAATGGTATAGCTTAATTAATAATTAAAGCAATTAATTTTGCCCACAAAAAAGTTTTAACCAAAGTGAAGAATTTTCAACTTAAATGATAA
>JAWWLR010000054.1:91639402-91649575 GCA_035041075.1 Acraspis erinacei | reverse complement strand
AATTCACTTCCAGCAGAAAATGCATATCTTCGAGTTCTAAATCCAACTTTTTGGTCAAAAATTCCTCTTTTTGACCTTTTTAAAAAAGTTTTGGTTTTTAAGTATAATTCTTTATATTTAAATAATGCAATTAAAATATTGAAAAATGACCATTTTTCACCTGTTGCAAAAAGATAACTTTTGAATGACATTTGACAATAAAGTTACTTCTGCTCATGTCCTTTAAACTGGAAATGAATTCTTAATTACTGGTTTAATCACAAAATGATAATAAATATAAATTATATTAAACATTTTTTCCTTCGAATTTTTATTAAATTATCCAATCGGCATTGAGGAAAAGCGACAACAATGCTTTCGACATTTTCGTGACAAACCTTTTTTTATCACAGGATATAAATCAATACAAAATCAATTATTTTACAACCAAATTTGAAACAATAACTTATTAAATAACATCAGAAAATAACTTTCATATAAAAACTTACTATAAAACTTGTAAGCTCTTAGTAATTTAATCTGTAGTTATCTTTGGCAAGTGCCAGACTTCGACTGACAGAAAACCTCCAATCTCAAATCACATGTTTAATATCATTTATCAAATGTGTAAATGCAAACTAAAAGTTGCTGGGGTTATATCTAGTGATAACCCTTCGTGTGTGGTAATAAGATGTCACAATAAATTTTTGTAAAGTATTTTTTAATTTTTTCCCATTCATTTTTTTCAGTAAAAAGAAATATCACGTATGTGTGGATAATGTTACATAATTAACTCGAAATCAACAGAATACAGTTAGCTGTAAAAATGATATAGATTTATCACTGGGAAATATTTGCTGTCATATTACTAATGCAATAACGTGCTTACAGCATAAAATTCTTCAGTACGATAAAATCTTCGCTTTAATTTTGTGGCCTTAACTTAATTCAAACAGGTAAGTTTAATTTACTATTACTATAACTATTAATTTTTCGGTTAAAAAAACTTAATTTTCAACCAAGAAAACGAGTTTTCAATTAAAAAGTTCATTTTGCAACCAAAACGATCAATCTTGAACTGGAATATTAAAATTTTCAGCAGATAAAATTAATTTTTACAAAAAAAAAAATATACGAATTATCTAAAAAATAGTTCAATTTTGAACCAAATAAAAACAACAAAAATTAACAATATAAAAAATAACAATAACAAATTAAAATAATAAATAAAAAACAAATAAGAAATATAGCAAATTAACAACAAATTTTTAACAAAGCATGTAGTTAAAGTTTCAACTGAACAGTTGAATTTTCAACAACAAAATATAACAATTCACATCTCAACCAAAAATCCTCAATAAAAACTCATTAATTTTCAAGAAAACCGTTGAATTTTTTCATGAAAGATGAGATTTTAACCAAGAAGATTAATTTTCTATCAACGAGACGAATTTTCAATAATATAAATGTATTTTGAACCAAATAGTTGATTCTTCATCTATAAAAATATCAATTTTCATGAAAAAAATGGAATATATAGTTAAATTTAAAATTAGAAAAATAAATTTTCATCAAAATAATTAAATTTTACAGAGAAAAAAAATAATTTTCAACAAAATGAATTTTAACAAGATGAATTTTCTACGAAAAATGATTAGTTTTCAACCAAAAATTTAAATTTTAAATCAAATATGTCAATTTTGAAACCACAAGAGTTGAATTTTCAACCCAAACCCCCAAAAACTACCAAAAACATGCATTTTTAACGAAAAAAAAAAAAATTTTAAACAAAAAGTAGTTTAAATTTCAAATAAGCATTTGTATTTTCAAGAAAAAATATGAATTCACAACAAGAAATGTAATATTTGGTATTTTAACTAAAGCAGATTTTTATTTGAAATTAAAAATAGTTTAATTTATTCAAAAAGACGAATTTTCAACCAAAAGTTAAATTTGCAGTAAAAAAATTTTTATTTTCAACAAATTAGTCCCATTTTCAAACAAAGAGATGAATTTCTTAACTCAAAAGATTTTTTTTTAATTAATTCCCAAGAAACAATGTTTAACTTGATATTTTAACGAAGAGAAATATTTTCACTTTAAATAAAAAAAAACAATTGAATTCAAATAAAAAATATAAATTTTCAACAAAATAGTTAGATCCTCACCAATAACAAATTAATTTTTAACCAAAAAAGAAATAGTTAAATAATTGAAACGACAAATCTGGAAACTGGAAAGGACTTTCAATAAAAAATATGAATTTCCAAAAAAAGAATTCAATTTTTAAACAAATACATGAATCTTTAACAACAACAAAAATAGTTCAATTTTCAACTAAAAAAGGTAACTTTTCATCCAAAAATTAAATTGTTAAATTTGCAGAAAAAATTGAATTTTCTACTAAAACTATGAATCTTCAACTGCAATGTTTAAATTTTCAACTAAAAAAAATTCTCAACAAAATATTTAAATTATCAACAAAAATTATTAATCTACCGAGTAGTCGAATTTTCAATATAAAAGGAGGAATCATAAAAAAAATGTAATAAATGACATTTCACCAATAAAAGATAATAAAAGATATTTCAACCAAAAAATATTTGCATTTTAAATAAAAAAACAGTTGAATTTAACAAAAAAATTAACGAAAAGACTGAACTTTTAAGCAAAAACAGTCGGATTTTTTATTGCTTTAATGAAAATTAATTGAAATTGCCAGAATCAGGTTCTGAAAATAATAGAATATATAATGCTCCCTTTTTTTGGTGAAATATATGAAATTATTTAATTCTTCTCTATATGCAAACCACATAATTTCTAAATTTATGCTTTTGGAGCACGTTCGGACAGTTACATGAACGTTATTTTAAATTTATTTGAGGTTAAGTTTTGAAGTTCGGATCGGCTTGAAAAGGGATTGGAATTTGATTATTTTCGCTACCAAATTCAGCATTAAAAAACAAAAGACAGGAACGGAATTCTTAGGAATTGAATATTTTAAATACTCAATAAGGCAATCCTTCTTTACCCGGTTAACATAAAGCATAAAGTGCAAACAAAAAAATTGCATGATGAACAACAAATCTAGTCTTTATATTAATTATTTTTTTGCTACTCACAGTATTCGAGCTGAAACGGATTGTCGAGACATGCAAGTTCTTGCGAGGAATTGTGGTTAAAGCTGATAATTGACCTTGAAGTGCAAAAACAGGAATTTCAAAGCGGGAAAACAGATTTCCAACCAATCGAACAGTTCCTCGATTTAAACCGGACCAATTCGCGGCCATGACTGCGTTTTTCTGAAAGATTATTGAAAAAA
Organism: Acraspis erinacei; assembly: GCA_035041075.1. Lineage (NCBI taxonomy): Eukaryota > Metazoa > Arthropoda > Insecta > Hymenoptera > Cynipidae > Acraspis > Acraspis erinacei. Next base: position 91,646,274 of record JAWWLR010000054.1, on the reverse strand, counting down.
AAGTGTCATTGAACTGGCACGTTCATGACTTGTGTTTATTTCGTAATTAGCAACAATAATTTCAACATATGGATCACATCTTTTTGTTCTTTTGTTTTACTAAATGAAGAAAAGATAACCTACAAATTCCGAAAACGAATACGCATGCGCTCATTTCGAAAGGATTTTTAATTTGTGGCGGTTTTGTTTGAATTTAAAAAAGATAGGTTCTTATTTTGAAGTGAATAAGCATCAAAAATACTCTTCTTAATTTTTTTTAATCGAATGAAAAATGAAAAATTAATGAAAAATGTTATTCATTTTAGCACAAACTAATATTAAAATTGCTTGAATATAAAAATTATTAAAAAGAAGAACAATCCATCATGAAATTTGAACACACTTTTAAATATCTTAATTTTTTTTAATTTATCGTCGTAGTCTGAATTTTTTTTAATTTGCACGAATTCCTTAGATAAATTTGAATGTTGGTCGCTAAAGAATAATTTAAAATCGGATTTATTCTGAATTTAATTGATTATATTTCTAGTATTAAAATTGAAATGTTTCAATTTAAAAGCCGTCGTACTAAAAAAAGTCGAAATTTTCCGATTGAAACTTTATAAACTACTTTCAATTCAAAAATTAATTCAAATAAACCAAACATTTTACGTTAAAATTGCAATGTCTATTTAAAAAATCAAAAAAGAATCAGGAAGATTTTAAGCCAATTTTTATAATTTTGCAGGATTTTAAATAAAATGTCCGTAAAAATTCGAATCGTTTCAAAAGAAGATGTAGAAGTTTTGAAAAAACTTCAAAATTAATTTAAAATTTGTAGAATTCTGTTAAAAAATGAAGAAGCTTTTTTAGAATTGTGAAAGGTTTTAGAAGAATAAAAAAGTTTCTTAAGGTTCCTAGGACAAATTTTGCAGGATTTAAAAAAAATGTAGAAACTTGAAGATGTCGTTTTATTTTGAAAAAATTCATTTTAAGAGAATGTTTCAAAATATTTACAAAATTGTCAAAAAAAAGGAGATTTGTCTACATTTGCAAAAAAAATTTAAAAATGTAGGAAAAATTCGAAACATTTTAACAGAATATTTAGAAGTTTTGAAAAAATTGGAAAAAAGTACATTTTTGCATATTTTCAAACAAAATTAGAAGCTTTTTAAGAATTTTGTAAGGTTTCATAAGAATTCTAGGAAACTTAAAAATGTTATTTTATTTTGAAAAATTAATTTTAAGAGGATTTGTTTAAAAATTAAATACAATTTTTTAATTATTAATAAAATATAGTATAAAAAATAGAATAATATAGAATTACGTTTAAAAAAAAGCATTTTTTTTAATTGTCAAAAAAAAAAGAATCTGGAAGATTTTTAGTAATTTTTTTTAAGAATGCCGAATTTAAAAAATAAATGAATATAAAATTTATATTTAAAAAAAAATGTTTACAGTTTTCGAGAAAAAATTAGGAAGGTTTTTAGGAACTGTGAAAGTTTTCATAAGAATAAAAAAATGGTCTCAAGGGTTCCTAGGAAAATTGGAAACGATTTTCAAAATTGTCAAAAAATAATCTGGAAAATTTCAAAGAAATTTTTATAATTTTTCAGAATTAAAAAAAGGTAAAAATTCGAATAATTTAAAAAGAATATTCCGAAGTTTTGAAAAAATTTCAAAACAAAAATTTCTTATTTCAAGAGAATACAAATTTTTGTTAATAAAATGTCGATTTTTGCAAATTCGGAACAAAAAATCAACAGCTTTTGTAAGAATCGTGAGTTTTCAAATAAAAAATTTTCCTAGTAAAATTGCATATTATATTTTCAAAAATTGCCATAAAAGAATTTGGAAGATTGTAGTCAATTTTACCAATTTTGCAGAATTAAAAATAAATTTAGGAAAAATTCAAATCATTGAAAAAGAATATTGAGAAGTTTAAAAAAAACTAACAAAAAACCGAGATATTTGCATATTTCTAACAAAAAATGTAGAAGCTTTTTAAGAATTGTGTGAGGTTTTATAAGAATAAAAAATGATATTTTATTTCTCAAATTCATTTTAAAAGAATATTTTAAAATATTTTCAAAATTTTCAGAAAAGAATCAGGAAGAATTTTAAACAATTTTTAAAATTTTGCAGATTTAAAAAGAATCAGAAAAATTGATTTTATTCTTCGCATAATTAAACTATAAATTGTTAAATAATAAATAAAGTGCAAATATAATATATATAAAGCCTTTTACTTACAATATCAATCACGAGAATGCTTAGGAAAGTCTAGAACGGAAAATTGTGGATACTACTCCCGTTACAGGTTGAAACTTGAAACACGGGATCCAGTTATGTTCTTTTTGATTGGTGCTCCATTGCAAATGGTTAAAAGCCAATCAGGGCAGATCTGGGAAAATATTTCAAGTCTATACGAGTATCTCTCTAAATTGCAAAGGAACGCAGAACATTAATAAATTAAATAAATATATAATAAACTAAATAGAAAATAAATAAAATGGGAACCTAAAATCACAGGAGAAACCTCCCTGCAATGGATAATGCCTACAGTGAATAATAATTAATTAATTAATTAATTAATGATTATCCACATCAACTAGCAAAAAATAATTTTAAAAAAGTACTGGTCTTATCTGTCGTAAAGTACTTACCTGTAAAATCGGACGAACCTGGATCGGCAACTTCCTTTTTCTTCGAAATTTTTATTTCTCTTTTTTAGTCACTTTAGAAATCCGGTCTTGAAATCCAAGGAGCACATGTCGAATTTTTACGAGCACTGACGATCAATATCTTTCTCGCCTTACTATACGCAAGTACTATCACTTTTTTTCTCGGTTTATATTTTCGACAACGATTTTATCGCTTCTTATCAGAAAAAATTCAACCTATGCTCTAATAAATTGCCCTTTTCTGTTTTTAATTTATAATTTTATGACTTGGCGGCAGGGCAAAAATAAAGCAAAGTAAATTTTAAATTCAATCGTTCCTTCCGGTCTCCAAAAGTCGCTGAATTTTGACAAAATTCAAAAATATTATTTAGGGGTACTATTTTTTTTATCTTTTTAGGAATTTTTAAGATAGAACCAAAAAAATTGAACCAATTAAAATTTTTTTAACTCAGAACTTTTTAAATTAGAACATAAATTATTTTATTTTCGTGTAATTTTAAATATATCACTGTTAAATTGTTATTTATACATACACTTTTGTTTTATTTTTTTCGGGAATATCAAGAAAATTTTTTTGTTATCCAAGAACTTTCAAAATACTTAAATAGCTTCCGAATTTTTCTTTAAAAACTTTTAAAAATGAATCTTTTATTTAAAATTTTTCTTAAATGCTGTAATATTAGAAAAATTGCTATAAAATCTTCCTGATTATTTTTTGAAAACTTTGAAAAAAAAAAATTATAATCTTTTGAAACACTTAAAATCGTTTTTGTTAAATAAAAAATAATTAGCAATTTTCAGAGGAACCTGAAGACAATTTTTTTATTATTATAAAACCTTTGACAATTCATAAAATGGTTCTTAATTTTTTGTTCCAAATCTGAAAAAATCTAGATTATATTAACGAAAATGTTTAATCTTTTGAAATAAAAAATTTTACTCCTAATTTTCGAGATTCTTTTTTGACAATTTAGAAAATACTTTGAAATATTATCTTTAAAAATGAATATTTCAAAATAAAACTTCATTTTTAATATTCCTAATTTTTTGTTCGAAATCTGTAATAATCTACTTTTAATTAAAAATGTTCTGAATTCTAACTTCTTTATATTGCAAAATTAGAAAAATTGCCTAAAAAGGTTTCAGATTCTTTTCTGACCATTTAGAATATCTTATCTTTAATTAAAAAAATTAATTATATATTATATTAATAATGAAATAATTTAGTTTAAGTTTAAAATAAATTCTCTTAAAATGAATTTTTCAAGTTTCATAGGATTCTTAAGATATTTTATTATTCTTATGAAACCTTACACAATTCTTAAAAACCTACTAAATTTTTGGTTCGAAAAATGAAAAGATTTACTCTTTGTTTTTAATTCGTTGGAATTTTTTCAAAACTTCTAAATATTCTTTTAAAATAATTGAAATTTTATCTATTTTTTAATGCTGCAATATTAGAAAAATTCCCTTTAAGCCTTCCTGATTCTTTTTGGACAATTTTGAAAATCTTTTGAAATATTCTCTTAAAATGAATTTTTAAAAATAAAACGCCATTTTAAATTGTTCCTGGGAACCTTTTAGACAATTTTTGTATTTTTATTAAGCCCTTCACAGTACGTAAAATTCTTCAGATTTTTTTGTTTGAAATCTTTAAAAATTTATTTTTTGTTACCAATTTTTTTAAATATAAAATTTCATTTTATTGTTTTAAATTTTGCAATATTAGAAAAATTGCCTAAACATCTTCCAAATTATTTTTTTGAAAATTTTGAAAAGATGTTTCTTTACAAAAGTTAATTCTATATTATTTTGTTTTATAATAATTATATATTACATTAATAATGAAATAATTCATTTTAAAAATAAATTCTCTTAAAATGAATTTTTCAAAATATAATTTTCAACTTTCCTTGATTCTTAAAAACTTTTGTTTATTCTTATGAAACCTTACACAGTTCTTAAAAAATTTCTAAATTTTTTGTTAGAAATATGCAAAAATTTACTTGTTTGTTTAAAACTATTTAAAATAAAATTTGTTAAAAGTTTTTTTTCAAATCTTTTAAATATTCTTTTAATATGATTAGAATTTTATCTAATTTTTTAAAATTATTTAAATTTTGCCTGTTTTTTTAATTCTGAAAAATTAAAAAATTACTCTAAAATCTTCCAGATTCTTTTTCGACAATTTTGACAATCTTTTGAAACATTCTCTTAAAATGAATTTTTCAAAATGAAACGACATTTTCAATTTTCCTATGAACCTTGAAACAATTTTTTTATTCTTATAAAACTTTTTGCAATTCTTGAAAAGCTTCTTCATTTTTTGACAGAAATCTGCAAAATTTGAAATTTTTAAATTAATTTTAAAGTTTTTTCAAACCTTCTAAATATTCTTTCTAATTTTTTTCTGAAATTTTGCTTAAAATCATGCAAATTTAGAAAACTTGTCTTATAATCTTCCAGATTCTTTTTGGATTATTTCTGTAGTATTCCAAGGAATCTTAAGAAAATTTTTTATTATTATAGAACGTTTGACTCTGGTTTTAAAACTCTTAAAAAGTTTTAAAATATTTAAAATCAATTCAAGTTTTAAATTAACTTTAAACCTTTTCAAATCTTCTGAATATCTCTTCAACTTACTCAAATTTTTTTATAAATTTATAAGTCTTAAATTGTTATTTATGCATAAAAATTCAGTAATTTTACTTCCAAATTAACATTTTCTTAAATAGACCTTAAAATTGTAACGCTCAAAGTTTAAATTTATTTTAAAATTGAAAATAATTTATAAAGTCTCAATCGGAAATTTACATTTTTTAACTATTAAGGCTTTCACAAATTGAAACAGTTCAATTTTCAACGTTAAAATTAATAAATACTTTAATTTTGAACGGATTCAGAATCGTCACATAAAATTATTGTTCAGTTTTTTTTACTTATGTACAATTAAATCTTGAAAATCACTAATAAATTTAATCAATTTTGTATCAAAAATTCTCAATTTCAAAAGTTTTAATTTATAATTCTTTAAGTTTTTAAAACTGTATTTAAAAAGTTTAAAAAATTTTTTAAATCTAACTTATTTTAAATATAGAGAAAATTTCTCAAACACGAGAAAGATATTTTTCTCCTAAAAATTGAGAAAATTCCCGTCTGAAAACAAATGCAGCGCAATTTCCCGGATTTTAATTTCTTCGATCGATTTTAATTATGATAACCCAATAAAAAAGTCAGATTGATGTGGTAATATTATATTTTGAAAAATATTAAGTAATCAACAATGATGGTAGCGAATCAGAATAAAAGTCCATATTCCCATTCATTCCTCTTACATCGTTTGAAGAAGCAACTAAAAAGTTACAGTGATCAGACCTTTGCATAATTCGATCGTGGTCGTGTGGCACGATTTCCTTAAAAATCTATACCAATTTCCAGTTAGACATCCAAAAGCGGTGACCGAACAATAATTTGTTTTTCACTGAGAATTCCTTTTTCACCGATGAATTCTCGAAAAATACTCGGACCCAATTTCATCTTTTTTTCAACGTCGAATGGTTCACAGAACGTCTCGCAAAATAAAGAAATCGGCCTTCCAAAAACAAGGACTCCGCGTCACTCGAAAATTTCGATACAAATTATTTCGGGAAATGACATTTCCCTGTTCGTAAATCGTTTCTTACATGCGTGGATTAAAAACGAATCCACTGTGATTTTATTTTAAAATTCACACCAAGAATCTGGTGAGAACTTTATGTCCCAGAACCTTGAAAATTAAAATAACTCTACCTACACAGATTCTCAGAAGATTAATTTAAAGTACTATAAAAAGGAGAAGAGCTCTCGATAATTTCAACTTTAAGAGACATCTCTCATGTTTTTCTCACGTCTGCAGATTCTTTTATTTTTCGGTGGCAAAATGGGTTCGAGTTTAATCGAATATTTAATCAATTCGCGTGTCGACGAACTGTCAAAGAAAAATTATTATCAGGGTACCTATTCAAAAAACTCAATGTTTTTTTTCATAAAAGCCTTTATCCTCAAATTTATAAATTTGAAGAAAATAATGAACCCATTTTTTTCGTTATTGGTAATTTGAAAATTCCGCAATTTCCTATTTTCGGAAATTTCAGTAGTATTTATTTTCTTTTTGAAAGTTTTCAAAAATGCCAAAAAAAACTTGCAAATTTTTACTTGGGTAAAAAAATG
>JAWWLR010000054.1:91588309-91599258 GCA_035041075.1 Acraspis erinacei | reverse complement strand
AATCTGTATATATCATATTTTTTCTATGAAAATTCGTAATTTTAGTTGAAAATTCATTGTTTTATTGTTTTGTTTTTAAATTAAGTAGTTTTTCGTCTAATTTCATTTAAATTCTTGGCTGAATATTCAATAATTTGATTGCAATTTTTTAAAGAGATTATTATTATTATTATTTTTATTTTTAAGAGATGAAAATTCATCTCTTTCTGTAGTAATTTAACCATTTTTGTGGTTAAAAAAGAAAATGCCGGTTAAAAAATTAATCAATTTCGGTTAAAACTCAACTTCTTTGTTGAAAATCCAACTGTTTTGTAGAAAATTAGTATTTTTGGCTCGAAAATTATAAAATTTAGCAGAAGATTTTACTATTTAATTTTTTTTGGACTGTAAACTCATCTATTTCTGTAGAAATTTAACCTATTTTTGTTAAAAAACGAAATGTTTAATTAAAAATGAATCTGTATATATCACATTTTTTATATGAAAATTCGTAATTTTAATTGAAAATTCATTGTTTTTTAAAATTTAATTTTAAAATAAGTGGGTTTTCGTCTAATTTCATTTAATTTCTCGGTTGAATATTTAATAATTTGATTGCAATTTTTTTAATTCTTGTCGAAGAAATGTTGTTCGGTAGAAAAATTCACCTCTTTCTGTCGTAATTTAACAATTTTTTTTTGTTAAAAAAGAGAATGTCTGTTAAAAAATTAATCAGTTTCGGTTAAAAATCAACTTTTTGGTTGAAAATCCAATTGTTTTGTAGAAAATTAGTATTTTTGGCTCGAAAATTTAACAATTTATTAAAAAATTTAACTATTTCGTACAAAACTGCTTCAAAAATGCAAAAAATGTTTGGTTGAATCTTTAACTGGTTTGTTGAAAATTCAACAATTTGGTTGCAATTCTATTCTTTTTTGACTTCACAAATTTTTTTGCTTCTAAACTCATCTATTTCTGTAGAAATTTAACCTATTTTAGTAAAAAAAAACTAAGTGTTTAATTAAATATGAATCTGTATATATCACATTTTTGCTATGAAAATTCGTAATTTTAGTTGAACACTTGATTTTTTAAAGAAAAAGATTAATTTTCAAAATAAAAAGATTCATTTTCTACAAAAAATACAATTTTGCAACAAAATACGTGAATTTTTAATTAAAAAAGTCAAATTAACAGCCAAATAGTTAAATTTTGAACAAAGAAGAATAATTTTCAACCGAAACTTAAATTTTTAAATTTTTAGTTAAAAAAAATACTGTGTACGAAAAAGATGCATTTTTAACTAAAATGATAGAATTGCCAATTTAAATAAGTTAAATTTTCATTTTAAAAAACACCAAGAAGATTAATTTCTACCAAAAAATACGAATTTTCAACCAAAAAACATCCAAAGAAAAAATAAGTTTTCAATCCAACACTCCATTTTATTTTGAAACTAAAGAAATGAATTTTGAATTAAAAATATGAATCTTCAACCACAAAAATTAATTTTCAACAGAAGAGTTTAACGTTTAGCCAAGTAATTTTATTACTAACCTAAAAGATAAATTTAAAAATAAAATGATCAATATTTAACTGGAATACTTGATCTTTTAAACAGAAAGGAGAACTTTTTAACAATAATATTAACTTTCAAAGAAAAATATAATTTTCTAAACAAAAAATGATTTTTTAACAAGATACTTGAGTTTTCAACGAAGTAGTTGCATTTTCAATTAAAAAAGACAAATTTTCATCCAAAGTGTTAAATTTTGAATGAGAAAGTATCGATTTTCAACTAAAAATGAAATAGTTTAATTTTCAGTCAAGTAAATTAATTTTGAACCAAACTGATGATTTTTCAACTAAAATTATCAATCATTCATAATTTAATTTTTTTCTCGAAAATACCTCGTATTTCTCAAAATTGTTTAAAAATGTAACGTTTCCAGTTCAAATTCAGAATTTTAATTCTTTAAAAAAAATCTTCATTCAAACTCAGAATTGAAATTCTTCTGAAAAAATTCCTGTTCAAATTTTCGAAAATTCTCCAATTTCAACTAACAATTGGAATTAAAATTCCCTGTTCCAAGACAAATTGTAATTCTTTTGGATAAATGCCAATTTCAAAGAAGAATTAGTTAAAATTTGAAAATGCACTGCTTCAACTCAGAATTATAAATCTTTGAAAAAAGTTCCAGTTCCAAATCACAATTTTGTTCATTTTCAAAAATTTCCAGTACTAACTTGGAATTTGTTAAAATTTAAAAATTCCCGGTTCCAAATCAGAATTATTATTATTATTGATAAATTCCAATTTCAAATATAAATTTTGAAAAAATTAAAGATTCCATGTTCCAATTAAGTTAAATTATTTTAATTTTATAAATAGTTTAAAAATCCTTCAAAATACATGTTGTTTTACATTTTTTTCAAATTATTTTTTTTAAATTCTGCCCAATTAAAGAAATTTTCCACGTTCATTTTTGACAATTTTGTAAATCTTTTTGAATATTTTCTTTAAATTAGTTTATTAAAATAAAAAATCATTTTTACTTTTCCTAGGAAATATTAATTTTTTTATTTTTCGGAAGTCTATGAATAATAGGTTTTCAATTGTTATTTATGCATCAAAATTCAACAATTTGACTTAAAAATTAAATTTGGTTGACTAGAACTATGAAAATTTTAATGTTCAAAGTTTAGTATTGAATATTTAATTTACAATTACTGATTTTAAATAAACAGTCAGATATTTCTAAATAACTGTTCTATTTCTTAAATGAAAAAATTTCAAATTTCATGCTTTTAAAATGGAATATTTTAGACTGAAATTATATTTGAAATTTAATAAAAGCCTTTAATTAGAAATATATTATCTTAAAGTTATTTAAAAATGGAAAATATATAATAAAGTTTCAATAGAGCATTTAAATTTGTTTAACTAATAATACTTTCCAATTCAGTCTTCTTTTTAAATAAAAAATCTTCGATTTTAAGAGCTTCTAAATTATAATTCTTTTATGTCTTTAAAACGAATTTTTAAATTCTTTAAATTAAAATGTATCTATGCTTAAAAATTAAAATGAACAAGTTTTTAAGTGAAAGATTTTGGAATTATGCATTATAAACTGAATAATATCATAATTGAAAAAGACCACAATTTAATTAATTATTTAAAAAACGGTTGAAATCGAAGAAAGTTGAACAGATTTTCTCTCTCTACAAATTTGTAAAATTCTCGGTCAAAAAATAAGTTCTCTGTCATTTCCTGGGTTTTCCCGGTCATTTGTAACCAAACAGTTAAATTTTCAACAAAATATTCTCATTTTCAAACAAAAAATTAAACATTCACCAAAAATAGTTCGTTTTTGATCTGATAATTGAATTTTCAAGCTAAAAAGACACATTTTTTTAGAATAAACTTGAATTTTCAACCAAAAAAGGATTTCTTAAAAAAAATAAAATAAAATAAAAAAGAATCTAAAAAAAATACCAATTTCCTACAAAAAATACTAATACATATAACCGATATAACGTAATAAAAAGTAAAAAAATCGAAATCTTAATAGTTAAAAATTTTGCATTTAAAGTAATGAAAACTGAACTGCAAATTAAAATAATTAAAGTGGAACTCTTGAATTTTAATCTTCTTAAATTAAAGTTAACATTTTTTCAACATTTTTTTTATTAAAAGGCTCAATAATTTACATTTATAGAATGCAGATTAATTGACAAATTTACGATTTTAAACTTTTATCAATTGTACAGTTTAAAAAAATCAGAATCGATAAAAAAATATATATAAATCTACGCATTCAATTGAAGAAAAAACCAATAAATTGGTACATTTTCAAAATTATATCATTTTTAAAAAACACTTTTTAAACTAGAAGTTAAATTATTTTTATTTTTCACAGTTATGAAACCTTTCAACAATTCCTAAATTGTATCTCAAATTTGGTTGTTCGAAATCTGCAAAATTCAACATTTTGTTTTAAATTATTTGAAATCACTTGAACTTTTTAATTAATTTGGAATATTTCAACAATTTTCCAATATTTCTTAAACGTACTCCGATTTTATTATAAATTAATAATAAGTTTTTTACACTTGATCCATTTTAAATGGTATAATTTAAGATTTCGTCAGTTCCATAAGTCACATAAATGTGGCATTTTACCCAACAAGTGAATTTTGAAAAACAAATTTTGAAATAGAAAAAAAACAACAACAGTAATGTAATAAATTTAGGTATGAAATAAGTTTCGAAAACATTGATAATTATTATAGTTAAATTTAATATGCATTTAAATGAAATATATTTACCTTTCCATCGCCTTGCGGGTTAATAAATACAACGTAATGTCCTCCGTGATTATCTCCACTGTGGACTAGGACTGCGTGTAACGTGTAGTCTGCATTTGTTGCTTCCTCATTTTGTAAAAAGGGCCCAAGACTTATCTTCTCGTAGAATTCAAATCTGCGAAAAATCGATTAAGTCAAAGGATTGCTACAAAATAAAAATTTTCTTCCTAACTTATTTTCAAGATTTTTAGTGACAACAGTCAAGAATTCATCCGAAAAATTATGTAATTATTTAGACATATTACAACTTAGGGATATTGTATTTTCAACCAAATAATGGATTTTTACACTAAAACATTAAGCTTTCTACTGGAAAGGATCAATTTTAAAACAAAAAATGCAAGAATTACATTTCTCGGCAAAGTAATTAATCTTTTAACCAAAAAGGAGAAATTACAAAATATTATTAAGTTTTAACTAAAAAAAAATACCAATTTTATGTTTAAAAATGATTTAAAACAACAAAAAAACAGAATTTTTAACAAAATAGTTAAATTTTCAACCAAACCGATGAATTTTTAACGAAGAAGATTAATATTTTAACAAAAGACGAATTTTCAAGCAAGTAGTTGAGTTTTCAAATCCAAAAGATACATTTTTGAAAAAAATAGAACAATTACATTTTTGGTAAATACAATTAATTTAAATAAAAATAACAATAGTAAACAAATTAAAATTGTCAACAGCAAAAAGTGAATTTTTTACTCAAAAAGACAAATTAAAAAATATATATATTTACATTCAAACAAATCACAGTGAAGTTTTCAATTAACAAACTTTTTGCACAAAAAAGAACCCATTTTCAACAAAATAATTTAATTTTCAAATAAACCAATGAATTTAATCAGATTACTTTTCTAAGAAAAAAGACGAATTGTTAACATAAACCATTTTCCAAGAAAATAATTTAATTCTCAACCAAAGCAATTAATTTTTTCCTAAAATTATGAAGATTCAATTAATGGGATTACTTTTCTACCAAAAAAGACGAATGGTCAACAAAATATTTTGACTTTCAACAAAAAAAAATGAATTATTAACCAAACAGTTAAAATTTCAACCAAAAAAATTAAACTTTCTACTCAAAAAGACAAATTTCAAACAAAAGAGATAACCTTTCAGATAATAAAAATATATTTACATTAATACAATTGAAATTTTCAGTTAAAAAACTTTTGCACAAAAAAACCATTTTCAACAAAATAATTGAATTTTCAACTAAAGCGATGCATTTTTCACTAAAACTGTGAAGTATCAACTAATCAGATTACTTTTCTACGGAAAAAGATGAATCGTTAACAAAATATTTTGATTTTCAACATAATTTTTAAACACAGTTGAAATTTCAACCAAAAACGTGAATTTTCTACTCAAAAAGACAAATTTCCAAAAAAATATATAAACTTTTAAATTAAAAATGTATATTTACATCTAAACATATCACATAACTATCAGTAAAAAAATGTTCAATAAAAAAAACACTTCCAACAAAATAATTTAATTTTCAACTAAAGAGATGGATTTCCCACTAAAATTATGAAGTTCATCAAAATATTTTTAATTTCAGTCAAAAAAATTAAGTTTTGACTATCTTTTTCAACCGAAAAGGATAAATTATAAAAAAAAAATTAAAATTTTAACCTAAAAAATGAATTATGAACCTAGATAAAGAAAATTATGAAAAAGGATAAACTTTCAAATAAAAAAGATATATATACATTCAAACATGTCATAGTTAAATGTTCAGTCAAAAAATTCAACCAAAACAAAACACATTTCCGAGAAAAAAACCTAATTTTCAACTAAAAAAGTAAATTTTCCTCTAAAATGATGACGTTTTAACTAATGAGATTATTTTTCCACCAAAAAATATGAATTGTCGAAATAAATATTTTAATTTGTAACCAAATATTTGAAATTTCGACCAAAAAAAGAAATTTTCCACTTAAAAAAGACAAATTTCCAACAAAATAGATCAATTTTCAGTTAAAAATGAAAAAAAAAACAGATTTCCAACTAAATAATTTAATTTCCAACCAAAGAAATTGATTTTCCACTAAAATTATGAAGTTTCATTACTTTTCTACCGAAAAAGAGCATTTTCAATAAAAAACAGAAATTTTCATTAAAAAAAAACAAGATAAAATGTCAAATTGGAAAAGTTAAAGCTTGAGTTTATAAAATTAGTTTTCAAGCGAATAAAATTAATTTTTAACAAAATAGTTCAACTTTCAACCAAAAGGATATATTTTCTACCAAAAAACACAAAATTTCAAATAAACAGTGTAATTTTCAACTAAAAAATATACATTTTCAATCAAAAATTGAATAGTTACATTTTCAGTTTACAAAATTAGTTTTTACCCTTAAAAAATTTTTTCCCCATAAAAATAGTTAAATTTTCAAAAACAAAGGATTTAAAAAAAAATTAAAATGTATCATCTACTAAAAAAATGAATTTTCAACAAAAAAGTTTGGCTTTCAACTAAGTTGCTGAATTTTGAACCCAAAAAGATGAATTTTAAAATTTTACGTTTGTAAGACTTACTCGTTATTAACAAATTTTCTTTTCGTAATCATTAAAAAGAAAAATCATTATAATTCGAAGAAAATTCAGAATCTTTTAACAAATTTGGATTCTGTCAGGTTTTTTGCCAGCAATTTGCTGCGTTTCTTTTCTATTATTTTATATTATAGATACTACATACAAAATACCAAAATTTTGTATTAATTCTCATTTTATTTCCATTTTTTAAACAAACAAACAAAATTCCCATTTTTCGCTTACCTGTCATTGAACTTGACGGAGCAATCTGTGATTGGATCGTACTGAAACCGCATCAGGTGTAAATGCAAAACAGGTGGAAAGGTTGAGAAGATTACTCCCTTTTCTGCGTCTTGCAAGCCATGTTCTCCCGCATCATATTTGTTGTCACCATCCAGCATTTCCGTACTAACGTAATCATTGAAAGACTCGTAGACTGCAAAAAGTAACCAAATCTTTATAAAAATACGATACTCAACATTTTTGATAGTTTTTTTTTATTTATTTATTTTTTATTTGTTTTATTATTTTTTTAAATACTACTTACTATTTTTCTTGCCCTTGATATTTAACTGAATATCGTAGAAAGTCTCGATCCTCGTGGACTTGTAATCGATATTTTTGCACTTGATGAAAGACAACATTTTTCCTTCAAACAATTTTGGCACTGTTCCCTCCACACATGTTCCCTTCATTTTACTTTCCAATTTGTCGAGAAGCTAGAAATAAACAACAAATAGCATTCTTTTCAAAATTCACTGTTCGAAAAGCTCAGAAAAATAGTCGAAACACGGTGATTTTTTTTTTGCAAGAAAATAGTTTCATTTTTAACCAAAAGAGATGAATTTTCAACCGAAAGTTTTTCCAGGATTTCCTTTTTTACATTTTTAATTGGCCAACATTTTTTCAAGAAAGCAGAACCATAAATGCACAAACTCTTATTTTTTTCGAAAATGTTTTTGATATCTTTGAAATCTTCGTGAAATCTTCGAGAATTCGTTGAAAACTCTCGAAATACCTGAAAGCTTGGTGAAATCTTGAAATTTCTGTTATATCTTTCAGAACCTTTTTAAATTGTTTTAAAATATTTGAAATCCTTGAAATATTTATGAAATCTTTGATATGCCATTTTTTAAATCTTCGAAATCTTTTAAAACCTTTAAAATCCTTCGAAATGTTCGAAATATTTCTAAAATATTTTAAAACAGGTGTACACGCCTCTTTCAAACCTTTGAAATCCTTGGAATTTTTATGAAATTTTCGCAATCTTTATGAATTTTGTCTTTTAATCTCTTGAAGTAATTGTAACAATTTTCTTAAATCTTTGTATGTTAATTATTTTTTATTGGTGGAGTTCATCGAATGATTTGAAATCTTAGTGAAATCTTTGAAAAAATTTCAAAATTCTTTAAAAAATTGTTAAGGCTCAAATATTTTGAAACTGAATTAACATCCAAATTTTCAATTCTAAAAAAATATGCCTAGAAATCTCTTGATTTATTCCGTAATGAGCAAAAAATAAATTATATTGTGATAAATGAAAAGAAAAAGTTTATTAGTAGCCAGATTTCTTCAAAAACGAGATGGTTTTTTTCATAATAGACTGAAGAATTTAAATTATTTTTCGCATTTCAATGTTCTCGTAAAAAATTCAAGGAGATTTTAAGGTTTTCAAGGTTAAAAAACTGAATTTTCAATCAAGAAATATCAACTTTCTATCAAAACAGTTGAATTCTCAAACCCCAAATATAAGTATTCAACATAATAATTTAATTTTCTATCAAATTCTTGAATTTTAAAACCAAAAAGACCGATTTTTCTACAAAACAGTTGCATTTACAATCCGAAAATATAAATTCTCAAAGAAGAAAAAAAAATAATTTTCAACCAAACAGTTCACTTTTATAAAAAAATAATATTTTCATACCACAAGAGACAAATTTTGAACCTAAAGACGAATTTTCTACAAAACAGTTCAATTTTCTATAAAAATAGTTGAAATTTCAAAAGAAAAAAAAGAAAATTTCAATAAATAAGATTAATTTTCTACCAATAAAGATGAATTCTCAACGAAAAATGAAATAATTGATATTTCAACAACAAAAAAATGAATCGTAAATTGTAATTATAAATAAACCAATTTTCAACCAAATATTACATTTTTAACCAAAGAGATGAATTTTAAATCAAAAATATAATACCTAATAGACTTTTCAATTAAAAAGAATTAGCTTTCAACCAAAAAAATGACTTTTTTAGCAAAGATGAATTTTCTATCCAAAAGGACGAATTTTTAACAAAACATAAAAATTTTCGACCAAAAAAGATAAGTTTCAAACAAAATAGTTGAATTTTATACAAAATAATTGAATTTTCGACGAGAAAAAAAACAATATAGGGAAAAAAACGGGAATATTTAAATTTTTTTCCAAAAATGATGGATTTTCTACAAGAACATTAATTTTCTGTCAAAAAGAAGAATTTTTAAAACAAAACAAAAAACTTTCAAAAATATACTTTTAAATTTTCAAACAATCAATTTTTAACAAACTAGTTCAATTTTCAGCCAGCGAGTTAAATTGTCCATTAATAAAGATGAATTCCCAAAGAAAAATGTGATAGTGGAAACATTCACCAAATAATATCAATTTTAAATTAAAAACAAAAGTTAAATTAAACCAAAAGACGAATTTTCAAAACATAAAAGATTAATTTTTAACCAAAGAGTTGCATTTTTAGCCAAAAGAGATGAATCCTCAACCGAAAAAAGGAATTTTTAAGCAAATAGTTAAATTTTTAACGAAATATTTGAATTATTGACAAAAAAAATCAATTTCCCACTAAAATGATGAATTTTCAACTAAAATTATTAAATATTCAACTGGAATAATAGTTGCATTTTCAGTTTACAAAAAAAGATATAATTTTCAAATATTAATTTTTAACATACGAGTTTATGTAATTTTCAACAAAGTAACTTTATTTCCAATCTAAAATATGAATTTTCCACTAAAATGATAAATATTTAACTGAAATAGTTGCATTTTTAACCGTAAAGAACAATTTTTAAACAAGGAGATTGACCTTAAACGAATTTTCAACGAAATAGTTGAATTTTCAAATACAAACGGCAAATTTTTAACCAAATTGTTGAATTTCAAACTAGAAAAAATCAACTTTCAACCCAAATGATAAATTTTTAACTACAAAAAGATGAACTTTTAATCATAAAGATGAATCTTCCACAAAGTACACCAATTTTCAAACAAAACGCCTAATTCCTAAATAAAAAATATAAATATTCAAGCAAATATTTGAATTTTCATTTAAAAAAGAGACATTTTTAACCAAAACTCGAATAGTTGAATTTTCCGTTAAAAATCTAATTATTAATACAAAAAAAAACGGAATTTCAGCAAAATATTTAAATTCTCTACTGCAATAGTTCAATTATTAGTTTAAAAAATTGTTTTCAACAAAGTAGCTACATTTTCAAAAAGCGATGAATTTTCCAAAAAAAGAATTAATTAAAAAAAAAAACAGTTTAAATTTTAACCGCAAGTAGTTCAATTTTCTAACTCTAAAAAAGTAAATTCGAAACGAACAATGCAACCAAATTTGCTATTATAATTCAGAACTCTTTTCTCTTTGAAATCCCAGTTTTAATTCTTTAAAAAAATTCCAGTTCCCTGTCCAAAATGAACTCATATTTCTTTAGGGAAACTCCCTAAAAATACAAATCGCTTTTCTAAATTGACAAAAAATCATTGAACCAATAAAAATTTGAATTTTACTGCAATCAGAAGTAAATTCCCGGTTAAAAAAAATTAAATTCCCTGTCATTCTAAACAAAAAATGTCTTTTTTATTTCAGGGCGGTAAAAAGTATGTCTAATATTATTTTCTTTCTTACCACGCGCAGAAATTCCTGTACATCGTGTTGCATAAACGAATCTAACGTTTCCCATCCACAGCTTTTGGTGAGTTTCTTTGTACCGACTGGTTTGTCACTGAACTGTAACTCGTGGAAAACCCTCTGCAAAGCGAGGGCAACACTT
>JAWWLR010000054.1:91504563-91533927 GCA_035041075.1 Acraspis erinacei | reverse complement strand
GTTCCTTCTCGGCCTGAAACTCCAACTCCCACATCGGCTGTCTGAATCATACTCACATCATTCGCTCCATCACCAATCGCCAGAGTTCTCATTCCCAGTTGCTCTTTTACAACTCTAACAATGTAGGCCTGCAAAGAAACTCTCAATTATTTCAGATTAAAATAAAAAAATATTTCAAATTTCTTTCTTTCTCTCTTTCGTTCAACCAAAAAATAGCATTTTCCGATCTGAAAATATCAATTTTCAATAGAAAATGGAAAAGTTGCAACTTCAGTTTAAAAGATTCATTTTAAACCTAAAAATACAATGAATTTTCAAGGAAATAATAACAGTTTTATCGACATTATTCAACTGTTAACCAAATAGTTGAATTTTCATTTTAGAAAATATCAATTTTCAGCAAAATAGTTCAACTTTCCAGTTAAATTTCAAAAAGAAAAATAAGTTTTAAACAAACAGTTGTGTGTACAACCAAATAGTTCAACTTTCAAGCAAAAAATACCAATTTTCAAATTTTTATAACTAGTTTCCTTTTCAATTATATAGCCGAAATTTTAATTTAAAAAGATTAAACTACAATCAAAAGCAGTTGAATTTTCAACAAAATATTAGTCAAATTTTGAAGCCGAAGAATTGATTTTTTAAAAAGAGAGTTGAATTTTTAACTCAGATGTTGAATTTTCAACAAAATAATATAAATTTATACACAAAGAAGATTAGTTTTATATAAAAAAGACGAATTTTCAACAAAACACTTGAATTTTAAACACAAAGAATGACTTTTAAACAAAACTGAAGACTTTTCAACCTAATAATAACATTTTCAACAAGTTAGTTCAACTTTTGCCCAAAAAATTGAGTTTTCAGTTAAAAAAGGTGAATTTTTAGCAAAATAGTTAAAATTTCAACCAAAGGGATTAATTTTCAAATAAAATGATGAATATTCAACTGGGATAGTTTAATTTACAATTAAAAAGATTAATTTTCAACGATAGAGATAAATCTTCAACTAAAATAATATATCTTCAAAAATTTATACCAAAAGAGATGGATTTAAAGACTGATAAGATCAATTTTCAACCAAAAATGAAAAAGTAAATCTTAAGTGAAAAATTAAATTAAAAAAAAAATAATCTTCAACATTAAAGAGAAAAGTGATATCTTAAAATAAATAAACAAATCAGTTTAAACCTCCCATAAAAATAAATTTTCAATAAAATCGTTTAATTGTTCACCAAAAAGAAAGAACCTTCAAACAAACAAAAAACTTGTTAACAAGTCAATTTAACTTTTACCAAAATAGTTAAATTTTCAACTTAAAAAAGATCAATTTTCACCAAAATAGTTAAAATTTTAACCAAAGGGATTAATTTTCAGATAAAATTATGAATATTCAACTAAATGAGTTAAATTTACAGTTAGAAAAATTAATTTTAAACGAAAGAGATAAATCTTTATCTAGAATAAAGAATCTTCAACAAAAAAAATGCTTTTTTAAAAAAAAAGTTGTTCAACCTTAATGAATATTAAAACCAACAAAATATATGAATTTTCAAACAAATAGTTAAATTTTCAAAGAAAAAAAAATTATCAAACAAAAAAGAAAACGAATTTTTAACAAAAAAAGGGAAAATTTTAACCTTCAGTTACAAAAATTCATTTTTAACGAAAAAAATGAGCCTTCTAAGAAAAAATAAATAAATTTTTAACAGGTTCATCCAACTTTTACCAAAATAGTTGAATTTTCAATTTAAAAAAAGATCAATTATCAACAAAATAGTTCAACTTTTAACCAAAGGGATTAATTTTTCAGCTAAAATGATGAATATTCAACTGGAATATTTAAATTTACAGTTAGAAAAATTAATTTTAAACGAAAGAGATAAATCTTCAACTAGAACAAAGAATCTTCAACAAAAAAAGGATTTAAAAAAATTAACATTTTTCAACCTGAATGAATATTAAAACTAATAAGAGAAAATAAAAAAAAAAGATTCATTTTCTATAAAAAAAGACGAATTTTCAACAAAATATATGAATTTTCAAACAAATAGTTAAATTTTCAAATAAAAAAAAAATGATCAAACAAAAAAGAAAACGAATTTTTAACAAAAAAGGGAAAATTTTCACCTTCAGTTTAAAAAATTCATTTTCCACCAAAATATGAACCTTCTAAGAAAAAATAAATACATTTTTAACCGGGTCATTCAACTTTTACCAAAATAGTTGAATTTTCAATTTAAAAAATACCAATTATCAACAAACTAGTTGAGATTTTAACAAAAGGGATTAATTTTCAACTAAAATGATGATTCTCCAACAAAAAATTATTTTTTAACAAAGTGGTTCAACCTTCAACGAAGTAGATCTTCGAGATGAATTTTCAATCCAAAAGAACGAATTTTCAGCAAAACAGTTAAATTTTGGACCAAAAAATTACACTTTTTTACTAAATAATAAAATTTTCAACAAAATAGTTCAATTTTCAACAAATTACGTAAATTTTCAACCTAATAATTGACCTTTCAAACTAAAAATATCAACTTTTAACATTTTTAATAAAAAAAAAACGAATAATCTTCAAAATAGTTGAATTTTCTACCTAAATATTTTATTTTTAAGACAAAATAGTGAATTTTCTACAAAAAAAAGTTGAATATTCTACTAAAATTATGAATCTTCAACAACAAATTTTTTAAAGAGTAGTTTAACTTTTAATGAAGGTCACTTTGTTTACCAAAAATGGAATAAATAAATTTCCATTGAAAAAACAATAATTTTTAATTTAGAAAAACAAAATTTTTACAAAACAGTTGCATTTTATTCCAACCAGTTGAGTTTTCTATGAACTTGTTAAATTTTCATGGGAAAAGGACGAATTTTCTACAAAACAGTCCAATTTTCTACCGGAGAATATGAATATTTTAACCAAAAAAAGTTTGATTTTCGATAAAATAGTTGATTTTTCTACCAAATTGTTTAATTTTTAAGTAAAAATGATGTACTTTCTACAAACCAGTTGCATTTTTTAAAACTAAAACTGAATCTTCAACCACAAAATGAATTTTTAATTAAATAGTTTAAATTTTCATCCAGAAATATGTAAAAAAAATAATTTTCTATTTCGAAAAGCAAATTTTTTTACAAAATAGTTCATTTTTCAATCCGAAAATATGCATTTGCAACCAAAAATGTTGAATTTTTAACCAACCAGTTGAATTATCAAACTGAAAATATAAATTTCCGACCAAAATTTAATTTTCAATCAGACAGATAAAGTTTCAAATAAAATTATGAATCTTCAAACAACAAAAAAAAAAAAGAATTTTTAATAGAGTAGTTGAATTTTCAACCAAGGTGTTCAATTTCCAACCAAAAAAGACGAACTTTCAATTTAATAGTTGAATCGTAAGTTTAAAAAACATAATTTCTTTACCAAAAATTGAATTTTTATTGAAAAGCAATAATTTTCCATTTAGAAATGCGAGATTTTTACAAAACAGTTGAAATTTCAACTAAAATTATGAATCTTCAAACAAAAAAAAGAATTTTTAATAGAGTAGTTCAACCAAGGAGTTGAATCTTGAACCAAAAAAGACAAATTTTCATCTCAATAGTTGAATTATAAGTTTAAAAAAGATCGCTTTTTTACCAAAACTGGAATAAACTCATTTTTATTGAAAAACAATAATTTACCATTTAGAAAACCGAATTTTTTTTTAATTTGAATTTTCTACTAAACAGTTGAATTTTCTGTCAAATTGTGTAATTTTCAGCCAAAATAATTAATTTTCTACAAAATAGTTGAATTTTTATCCAACCAGTTGAATTATCAAACTGAAAATAAAAATTTCCGACCAAAATTTAATTTTGAAAAAGACAGATAAATTTTCAACTAAAATTATGAATCTTCAACAAAAAAAAAAAGAATTTTTAATAGAGTAGTTGAATTTTCAACCAAGGTGTTCAATTTCCAACCAAAAAAGGCGAATTTTCAATGTAATAGTTGAATCGCAAGTTTAAAAAACATCATTTCTTTACCAAAAATTGAATAAATTTTTATTGAAAAACAATAATTTTCCATTTAGAAAAGCGAATTTTTACAAAACAGTTGAATTTTCTATCAAATTGTCGACTTTTAAATCAAAATGATGAATTTTCTACAAAGCAGTTGAATTTTCAACTAAAATTATGAATCTTAAAAAAAGAATAATTTTTAATAGAGTATTTCGACCAAGGAGTTGAATTTTGAACTAAATTGCAAATTTGCACACAAATTTTCTACAAAACAGTTGAATTTTCAATAACCTAAATTATAAATCTTCAACAACCATAAATTAATTAATTAATTAAAATGAATTTTTTATAAATATGAACACTAATGGAAAAATATAAATAAACTGGAATTTATCGCCTAATTATATTCAATGTAAAAAGTTATTTTAAATAATTAAGCCCCTTTAACACACATTCGTTAAAAAAACTTTACAATCGCCCCATTGAAAACACTTTTGTTGGATCCTCTATTCATATAATTAATATACTTTCAATATAATTTTTTTGTTCACACGACAATGTTATGAATTAAAAATTGAAAAAAATAAAAGAAAAAGAGACATACCTTCTGAAGAGGAGTAGCACGACAAGCGAGGACACTGGAGCAAGCCCTCGTTAAATTGAGAAAAGGAGTCGTCAGTCCTGATCTGGGATCAAGAATAAAAGTCAATGTCTTGCCGTCGACGACAAGAGCTCGCTGGCGTTGCCAAGTGCCTCCAATCCGGAAAGCCACTCGCTCAGCCGAGTCAAGTTCGTGTGAACCCATTTCCCCGGCGCCATGATATTCGCTCATTTGTCGCTGAATGCCGTCAGTTGCCGCGGCATTTTCTCGCTGGATCGCTTCCAGGTGACCGTGAATCAAACTTTCGGCCACGGACTTGGACCTCGCCTGCAATCTCAGCAGCTGCATCGCCGGCGTGAATAAACAGGCCGAGTAGGCGATATTCACCGCAGTTTCTGGCTTGTCCCCTAGACACAAAAGTATTCTTTCTCAGATTAAAAATATCATTTTCAATCAATTTTTCATCTAAAAAGGATCAGTTTTTAACAAAAATGGAATAAGCTAAATTTTCATTTAAACAAATAATTTTCCAAATTAGAAAAGCGCATTTTTTAAAAATAATTTTAATTTTCAACAAAAATGTTTTTTTTTTTTATCAAAAAAATATGAACTTTTAACACATAATGTAACAGTAGATATTCAAATATTTTTATTTTAAATAAGACACAATAATGTTGCATTTTCACTAAAAATTAATTTTTTTCTATCAAAAATGACGAATTTTCAAGAAAATGCAAAAAATTTTAACCAAATAGTGGAATTTTCAACCAGGAATATTAATTTTCTGCCAAAAGATGAATTTTTCATCTAAAAAGGATCAGTTTTTAAACAAAAATGGAATAAGCAAAATTTTCATTTAAACAAATAATTTTCCAAATTAGAAGAGCGCATTTTTTAAAAATCAGTACAATTTTCAACAAAAAATGTTTTTTTTTTAATCAAATAAATATGAACTTTCAACACATAATGTAACAGTAGATATTCAAATAAGAAAAGATTTTAATTTTAAATTAGACAGAATAGAATTTAACTAATAAAGACAAGATTTCACCAAATATATTTGAATTCTCAATCAAAACAGATTAATTTTCAATAAAACAGGTGTATTTTCGCTAAAAAATTTGATTTTTTTTCTATAGAAAATGACGAATTTTCAAGAAAATTCAAAAAATTTTAACCAAATAGTTGAATTTTCAACCAGGAATATTAATTTTCTGCCAAAAGATGACTTTTTAACCAAAAATGGAATAAACAAAATTTTAATCGAAAAAAATAATTTTCAATTCAGAAAAGCGATTTTTTTACAAAACAGTTTAATTTTCAAACACTGTTTCATACAATTAATACACGATGGCTAGCATGTTAATCTTGTAACATTTTTAACATACAATCTTTTATAAACGAAATCAAACAATTGAAAATTTTAATTAAAAAACTTTCAAATTGATTTATTTTAAACAAAAAGTACGAACTTTTTAACCTACGAAGATGCGTTTTTAAAAAAAGGGTCGATTTTTTAATAGAAAATATTACACTCAAACCGAAAACATTTGAATTTTCAATAAAATACTTGAATTTTGAAGTAAATAGTTGAATTTTGAACTTGAACAGATAAATCCTTAATAAAAAATTTAATAGTTGATAATTTAATAAAAAACGATGAAATTTCTATCAAAACAGATGAATTTTCTACCAAGAAAATTAATTGTCTACTAGAAAAAAAACTCACAACAAAATAGTAAAATTATAAACTAAAATAATTAAATTTTAACAAAAAATTCATTTTTTAACCAAAAAATATGAACTTTCAAAAAATAATATAACAGTATAATAAAGACAAATTTGCAGCAAAATACTTGAATTCTGAATCAAAACAGATTAATTTTCAACCACACAGTTGTATTTTCACTAAAAAATTTGATTTTTTTATCAACAATGACGAATTTTCAAGAAAATGCCAAAATTTTAACCAAATAGTTGAATTTTCAAGCAGGAATATTAATTTTCTACCAAAAGATGAATTTTTAATTTTAAAAAGATGACTTTTTAACCAAAAGTAGAATAAACAAAATTTTAATTGAAAAAAAATAATGTTCCAAATTAGAAAAGCGAATTTTTTACAAAACAGTAAAGATTTCTCAGTCATGAAAAAATAAAAAGACAATTTTTCCGTAAAACACTTGATTTTTCAACAAAAAGTTATTTTTTAACCAAAAAATATGAATTTTTTAACAAATAATGTAACATTATCTATTTAAATTAGAAATTATTTTAATTTAAAAAACGAACAGTGTGATTCAAAAATAATGAATGAATTTAAAAAAATTATCTCATTAAAAAGAAGTTTAATTTACTATCAAAAAGACGAATTTTTAACAGAATACTGGAATTTTCTACTACAAAAATCTATTTTCAACCAAAAAGTTATATTTTTAACCAAATAGTTGAATTTTCAAACAATATTATTTACTAATCATAAATTATTAAAATAATATTATATGTATATTATTTTATTACTGAATATTGTTATATAATATGATAATTAATATAATTAAAATAATATTAAAAATATTTTTAAACAAGATTACTAAAAATTATAAATCTTTAGTAACAAAAATTTCAACAAAGTAGTTAAATTTGCAGTTAGAGATAAATTTTCAACTAAAAAAGTAAATATGCAACCAAGAAAATTAATTTTTAACACAGTAGGACAACTTTTCACAAAAATAAAACCAATTCGTAATCCAGAAGACGAATTTTTAACAAAATCGGTGAATTTTCTAATAACAAACACGAATCTTCAATAAAAATGAATATTTTTCAGCTAAGAACGATAAAAATTATGAAGCTAAAACGAACTAAAAAATTAGTTTTCAACCAATAATGACGAATTTCTAACTAAGAAAGATCAGTTTTCCAGGAAAAATGAAAAAGTTATATTTTCAGGTAAAAAATTAATTAAAAAAAAGTTTTTAACAAAGTAGTTAAAATTTCCAGCAAATAGATGAATATTGAAAAAAAATTAAGTTTCAAACTAAAGAGGAGTGTTTTCAATTATAATGATAATTTAAAAAAATATATGTATAATAATAATTATTGACTAGGTAGTTCAACTTTCAACCCAAATTTTAAATTTTCTAATAAAAAATACGAATTATCAACAAATGAAGATTCTTCAGTGAAGAAAGAAAAAAATGTCTTCCAAATTGTTGAATTTTTAAGCCAAAAGAGAAAATTTTGTAAAACAGGTGCATTTTCAACTCGAAAATAAGAATTTTCAACAAAAACAAATGAATTTTCAACAAAAAAACTGAATTTTTGACCAAAAAGGTGAATTTAAAAAATGTTTTTTATTAACGTGACTGAAGACTTACCCAAATAATTTAATTTTCTACAAAAAAATGAATTCTTAACGAATAATGTAATAGTATATATTTTAAAAAAGGGATGTATTTTCAATTAAATTGTTAAATTTGCAACAAAATAATAAATTACTAACAAAAATATTATATCCCTAAAATCCATTTTCAACATTTCTTAACTTTACTCTGCTCAATTTTATATACGTAATAAAACAATTTAAAATTAAAAATTTTCAAATTAATTATCCTTGAAAATTATTTAAAATGCCTCTTATTGAAATTTCCTGACTTTTGCCAGATTTTATTTCAAAACCAGTAACTTTTAGCAGAGAAAAAGCTTAAAACATATTTTTCCTTTAAGGAAATACAAATTATAGGACAGATAATGAGCAAAATTCAAGGACTTTTCCAGGTTTTCGAGAATATTCAGGAAGCTAGACACCCTGGTAATCCCTGACCTACCTACTTAATTAATTACGAAGTAAGAGTCCTAAAGAAATAAACTTCTTTTTCCTTTAAGAGAACGAAAATTCCAGGGCCATAAAGAAAATTCAAGGACTTTTCCAGGTTTTCAAGGATTTCAAGGAGGCTATACTATACCACCCTGGAATAAATGATTCAATTTGTAGATTTAATTACCAGTTAGAACCCAGACGACCATTCCAGCTGCCACAAGGGCCGCCATCGCTTCCGGAACTCCAGCTTGAAGCTTGTCCTCGATTCCCGTGACGCCAAGCAATGTCAGGTGCGATTCCAAAATCGAGTACGAATCCCGGATTCGCCGTTCACGATTATCGTTCGCCAGCTCGGCTTCTGCGTGTCTTTGCTGCCAGACTTCAAATTCCTGAAGTCCGAGGGTGCGTCGAGCCATCACGAGTGTTCGCAGACCTTGTCGGGCGTAAGAATTCAACTGCTGATGAAGTTTCGCCGTTGTCGTCGTCGTTGTTATATCTTCATCCGTCGAGGACAACGAGCCCAAAACTGTCGAGTCGGCACCCTTACTGTACAGGACTATTTCACTAGTCACGGGATGTCGTACGACGATCGACATGCACTTCCTGCTCGAGTCGAATGGCAACACCTGAAAGAACAAATTAGAAAAGATTAAATCTAGGAGAAGAAAAAAATTCTAGAAACTAAAATTCTGGAAAAAAAACTTCTAGAATCAAAAATTCTGGAAACGAAAATTCTAGAAAAAAACTTCTAGAAGCAAAAATTCTGGAAACGAAAATTCTAGAAACAAAAATTCTAGAAAAAAACTTGTAGAAGCAAAAATTCTGGAAAAAAACTTGTAGAAGCAAAAATTCTGGAAACGAAAATTTTAGAAACAAAAATTCTATAAAAAAAATTCTAGAAGCAAAAATTGTGGAAACGAAAATTCTAGAAACAAAAATTCTATAAAAAAATTCTAGAAGCAAAAATGGTAGAAACGAAAATTCTAGAAACAAAAATTCTGGAAGTAAAAATTGTTGAAACGAAAATTCTAGAAACAAAAATTCTGGAAACGAAAGTTCTAGAAAAAAAACTTCTACAAGCAAATATTCTGGAAACGAAAATTCTAGAAACAAAAATTATAGAAAAAAAACTTCTAGAAGCAAAAGTTCTAGAAACTAAAATTATAGAAAAAAAATTGCTAGAAGTAAAAATTCTGGAAACGAAAATTCTAGAAACAAAAATTATAGAAAAAAATTCTAGAAGCAAAAATTGTTGAAACGAAAATTCTAGAAACAAAAATTTTGGAAACAAAAGTTCTAGAAAAAAACTTTTAGAAGCAAAAATTCTGGAAGCAAAAATTCTGGAAACGAAAATTCTAGAAACAAAAATTATAGAAAAAAAACTCCTAGAAGCAAAAGTTCTAGAAACTAAAATTGTAGAAAAAACTGCTAGAAGCAAAAATTCTGGAAACGAAAATTCTAGAAACTAAAATTATAGAAAACAATTGCTAGAAGTAAAAATTCTGGAAACGAAAATTCTAGAAACAAAAATTCTAGAAGCAAAAATGGTTGAAACGAAAATTCTAGAAACAAAAATTCTGGAAACAAAAGTTCTAGAAAAAAAACTTCTAGAAGCAAAAATTCTGGAAACGAAAATTCTAGAAACAAACTTCTAGAATAATTCAGATTTGAAAAATAGCTCCTCTAAATTCTTCTCAATGAATATATCAGTGATTGGTAAGCTACTTTTTAAAAGGAACAGATTATCGTTATCACAGAGATCAAGAAAGAACACATTAGAAAAGATTAAATCTAGTAGAAAAAAAATTCTAGAAAAAAAACACTTCTAGAAGAAAAAATTCTGGAAATGAAAATTCTAGAAAGAACAATTCTAGAAACGAAAATTGCTAAATTTTCGAAGAAATAATAAAGAAATAATTTATCTGTTACGTAATATACTTACATGCAAAACTTCGAAAGCGAGGGTGGAATTATCAGGGAGAGAAACGACCGCACTACGAGGAGTTCGGTTGATGAGTTTAACATTGTAGGCTCGCGCGGCATGCACCAGAGCCAACTCGTCGGGACTTTCAGCCTCGTAAATTTCCGGCGAGGCCGTCACAGTCTTCTTGACTCCGTCATCTGCAGTCTGGTTGTTTCCTCTTTGGCCCATCGGCGAAAGTTTGCTCACCAGGTCCATGCCCAAGTTTGGAATTGATCTTAAATTTAATAGCCTCGGCCTGAGCAGAACTTTGCTACGGAAATTGGGCGAATCGTCGTTGTTCGATGGCAGTTGGGTTGAGGGTGAAATCGCAGAAAGAGGAATTCCGTGATTTGGAGAGGTCGATCTAGATGCTAGAGTAGGGGGTGGAGTTAATGTCAAAGTTGGTGGACCAGGCGGAGTTGAAGGCTCCTCTGTGGCCTGAGAACTTGGAACTGGAGTGACACTCCTTGACTCTGCTAGCCTCACGTATCTGCAAATTAATACCATCAAGGAATCAATCATTTTTCCAGCTGGCATTTTTCATAGTACGGATCTGTTCAAATATTACCATTTTTTTTTAAATCATCGACTCAGAATATGTATAAAATTTCACGGGTTTATCACAGATAATTTATTTTTACTTACTTAATCCATCAAACATTTAAAAACAATTAATAGTAAATAAAAAATAATTTTTTCAACAAAACAGTTAAATTTTCGGTTAAAAAAATGGTTTTTAACAATATAATTTTTTATTTTATACAAGTAGTTGCATTTTCAACCAGAAGATGAGTTTTTAACTAATAAAATTAATTTTAAACAAAAAAAACGAAATTGCAACAAACTAAATGAACTTTCAACTAAAAAAGATCAATTTTCAACCGAAAAATGAAAAAATGAATAGTGAAATTTTCAGTTACATAAATTTATTTTCGGAAAATGTAATAGTTCATCATTAGAAGACTAATTGTGTACCAAAAGGGACAGATTTTCAGTTAAAAAAATGAATTTTCAAGAAAATAATTGAATTTTCAAGAAAATAATTGAATTTTCTACTAAAAAAGAATCATTTTTCAACGAAATAGTTAAATTTTAAACCAAAAAGCTGCATTTTTAACGAAGAATATTACTTACTAACAAAAAAACGCGAATTTTCAACAAAATACATGATTTTTCAACTAAACAAAAAATACACTTTTAACCAAAAATTGAATAGTTAATTTTACCTGTTAAAATAGTTAATTTTCGAATCAAAAGAATGAGTTTTCAACTAAAATTATGGGATCTTCAACTGGATTGGTAAAAAAGATAGATTTTCATCAAAATAGTTACATTTTTAACTAAATTGATGAGTGGCCATTTAAAAAGATGAATCTTCAAAATAAAAATGAATTCTTAACAAAAAATTTTAACTTTTAAAAAAGAAGTTTAAGTTTCAACCAAAAAGGCGAATTTTCAACAAAATACATGAATTTTCCATCAAATAACTGAATTTTCTACTAAAAAAAAACAACATTTTTCAACCAAATAGATGAATTCTCAACAAAAAAACCCATAAATTTACAATAAAAAATTGAAAAGTTAAATTTTCAGTTTAAAAAATGATGATTCTTCAACAAAAAATATTACTGTTTAAAAAACTTTTAAAAAATACATTTAATCATTTAAAAAAATTACCAATTTTCAACAAAATAGTCGAATTTTCTACTTAAAAAATAATTTTTTAACCAAATGTTTCAATTCTAAACCAAATAGATCAATTTTCAATAGCAATGATGGATTTTCAACTAAGAAAAAAAACTTTTTAACAAACTACAGGAATTTTCAATTAAAATTATGAATCTTCAACTGGAATAGTTGAATTTTCAACCAATAAAATGAATTTTCTACGAAGAAGATTAATTTTCTACTAAAAAGATCAACTTTCAACAAAATAGATAAATTTTCACTAAAATAGTTGCACTTTCGCCAAAGCAAGACCAATTTTTATCCCAATTACATTTTGAGCTAAAAAAGATTAATTTCAACAAAAAATGGAATAGTTAAATTTTTATTTAAAAAAATTAATTTTCAAATAAAATAATAAAATTTTAACTGGAATCTTAGAATTTTCAACGAAAGAAATGAATTTGCAACTAAGAAAGTTCCATTTTCAAGGAAAAATGGAACAGTTAAATGTTTGATAAAAAAATTAATGTTCAAAATAGTTACATTTTTTATTAAATATATGCATTTTTAATTAAAACGATGATTCTTCAACAAAAAAATTAATTTTTAAAAAGAAGATTCATTTTCAACCAAAATGTCTAATTTTCAACAAAATACATCAATTTTCAATCATATAGTTAAATTTTATACTGAAAAAAATCATTTTTCAATCAATTAATTGCACTTTCATCTAAAAAAGACAAATTTTCATCCAATAGTTATATTTTAAGCTAAAAAAAAGATAAATTTTTAAGGAAAAAGGAATTATTAATTTGGCAGTTAAAAAAATTTTAATTTTTAACGAAACTGGTTAAGTTTCAACTAAAATTATTAATATTTTACTGAATTACTTGAATTTTCAACAAAGAAAAAAATTATTTTTGAACAAAATAGTTAAATTTTCTGTTAAAAAAAAAGGATGTGTAACAAAACAGTTACACTTTTAACCAAAATTATACATTTTTTACGGGAAATTGAATAGCTGATTAACGAAACATTGATTTTCTCCAAAAAATTACGGATTTTCAAGAAAATACATGAATTTTCCACCAAATATTCAACAAAACAGTTGAATCCACCGATAAAAAGCTACTTTTACAAATAAAAAAAAATGGTTATTTAATTTTATATTACAATTTCAAAAAATGTAAACAAGCTTTCGAAAAAATTCCCTGACATAAAAGAAATGCCTAACATTTCGGAATGTTATTTACGTATTTAACCCTCAAATGGCACACTACAATCCAGCATACATAAATATTTAAAATATATATTTAATATAGTGAGAATGAGCCGCTGCAGCTGTGTCTGCATAAATGCCCACAAAGTTTAAATTATTTCGGTGCGAATCCGCACCAGTGTGCCGTTACTGGTGCGAATTCGCACCAGTGTGCCGTTGGAGAGTTAATCTTCTATTTTAATGAAATTTGCAACATTTTGAAAGTGACGAGTACCTTGAGCTGCCTCCTCCTCCGTTCTTTTGAGGTTCTTCGATTACTCCGCTGGAGTTCATAATGTCACGATGAGGATGAGTATTCACCACGACTGTGTTACAAATAGCTAATAGAACCAAAAACTCTTGTAAGCGATGTCGGCAATTTCCTATCAATAAATCCTCCTTCAATCTTGTCGAGGGCATCAGATTTTCCCCGACCCCGGTGTGTGCGTAATCCTGACCGCCCACTGCACATCTTCTAAAGATCATCTTATTCTCAGTGAGCGTTCCCGTTTTATCCGAAAATATATACTGAATCTGTTGATCAAATAAATTCATCTCTTATAAATGCATTCTATTAATACCACGCAATTTTTCGCAACTAGTTTTTTGACCAATCAATTTCAGAAAATTATCTTCTTTTCCCAAAACTTGACAAAATTTAAAATTTGCCACATTTCTTATCGTTGCGATAAATAAATGAAATTGGGATATTAACTCGTTTTTGTACATTTTTCGTTTTCTGTACCAATGTATCTATCAGGAACTTCAAACAAAAAATTGCAGAACTTTTCGAGGTTTTCAAGGGCAAAGAAATTCATTTTTTCAGATCTCTTTTTTTCAGTGAAAAAATAATTTTCACGAAACATAGTAGAAATTGTTTTCTATTATGAAATTTTTTACAATTTAACAACAATTTAGTGACATTTTTTGTCTAATTCAGCAGCTAAATTTTTTCTAGCTGAAGCAGTACTTAATTCTGATAGTAAAAATATGAAACCGTATAAAAAACTTCAAACTAAAAAAGATTTATGTATAAATTTTAATAAAAAAATGGACTTTTTCCAATCAATTCTAAATTTTTAATCCAAAATAACGAATTTTCAACAAAAAAATTGCACTTTCAACCAAAATAATTAAATTTTTAAAAGACAGTTTAATTTTTAACGAAGAATAATGATTTTTCAATCCAAAAGGACGTTAATTTAAAAAAAAATATACCTGTAAACTTTTAAACCTGAGCAGAGAAATTTTCAACAAAAAAGTTTATTTTCAATAAAAAAATATGACATTTCTACCAAAAAAGAGAACTTTTCTATCTAAAAAGACGAATGTTCAATCAAAGAGTTAAATTTTAGACAAAAAAGATTACTTTTCAACTAAATAATTAAATTTCCAACAAAATATGTGAATTTTCAACCAAAAAAGTAGAACATTTAATAAAAAAATTAAAATCTCTACAAAAAATTGAATTTTTAACGAAAAAAAATATAATTTTCAACTAATTAGTTACGTTTTCGAAGAAAAAAATCAATATTCAATCAAGAAGATTAATTTTCTATGAAAAAGTCGAATTTTTAACAAGATAAATAAATTTTCAAGCGAATAGTTCAATCTTCAACCAAAAACATTAATTTTCTACGAAAAAAAAGATACATTTTCAATAAATTAAATACATTTTCAAACAAATAGTTGAATTTTTTAAACTAAATACTCTAATTTTTCAGCTGACAAGGCCAGTTTAAAAAAAATATTTGAATTTTTAACCCGAAAATATGCATTTTCAACAAAAAATATAATTTTTAATCATTTTTAATAAAGCAGTTGAATTCTTAACAAAGTTATCATATTTTGAATTAAAAAACTGAATTGTAAATAAACAAAAAAATACATTTTCAACTAAAAATCTAATAGGAAATATTTCAAATAAAAAATATTTTCATTTTGAAACAAAACTAGTTTAATTTTCTACTAAAAAGTTGCATTTTTCTACCAAAGACGTAAATTTTCAACCGAGAAGATTAATTTTCCACAAAAAAAACAGATTCTTAAGAAAATGCAGCAAGTTTGAACCAAATAATTGAATTTTCAACTACTATTTTCTACCCAAAAATACGTATTTCCAACAAACTAAGTAAAGTTTTAACCGAATAGTTAAATATTCAACCAAAAAGATTAATTTTCTACTATTTTCTACGAAGAAAAATTTCAACCAAAAAGTTGAATTTTGAAGCTCAAGAATATCAATTTGTAAACAAAAATTCAATAGGTAAATTTGTATTACAAAGAATTAATTTTCTACAAAACTGTTAAATTATCTACTTAATTGTTCAATTTTCAACCAAATTCTTAAATTTTCAGTTAAAAAATTGATTTTCAACAAAGAAAAACTAAATTGGTAAAATTCAGTTTAATTTCCTACCAAATTGTTGAATTTTCCAACCAACAAGACCAGTTTTCTACAAAAAAAGTTGAATTTTCAACCTGAAAATATCCATTTTTATTCAGAAACCTTATTTTAAAACAAACAGTCGA
Source organism: Acraspis erinacei (assembly GCA_035041075.1). Classification (NCBI taxonomy): domain Eukaryota; kingdom Metazoa; phylum Arthropoda; class Insecta; order Hymenoptera; family Cynipidae; genus Acraspis; species Acraspis erinacei. The sequence goes on along the minus strand of JAWWLR010000054.1, from coordinate 91,518,071 downwards.
TTTTCTGCCCAAATAGACGAATTTTCAACAAAAAAAGTAACGGTTCAACCAAAAAGGATCATTTTTCGTGTAAAATACTTGAATTTTCAACAAAATAGTATAAATTTTAATCCAATTCAGAAATTTTTTACCCGCAAGGATGAATTTTCAACAAAATTGTCGAATTTTATAACAAAAAATATTAAACTTTAACGAAAAATTCTTGAATTTTCAACAAAACGATGATTTAGTAACGAAAAATATAATAATTGATATTTCATATGCAACAAATAAATCTCAAAAAAATAAATTTTCAACCAAATAATTGAAATTTCAAGAAAATATTTCATTTTTTAACCAAACAGTTGAATTTTCAAACAAAAACGACATGCATCTTCAAATACATAGTTGAATTTTAGAAGGAAAAAGATTAATTTTAAATCAAAATATCATCTTTTCAACAAAACAGTTGAGTTTTCGAACAAATAGGATCAATTATTAAGAAAAGACATAAATTTAAATTCATTTTTTATTTAATTTAATTTATTTTTAATTTTAATAAAAATATGAACAAAAAAATATTAAACTTCAAACAAAAATAGTTGAATTTTCAACTCGAAAAATTAAATTTTCAAAAAAGAAATGAATTCTTAATGAAACATATAATAGTTGTTATATTTCAAAAAAATTAATATCAACAAAATAATTAAATTTTTAACTTAATAGTAGAATTTTCAAAAAAAAAAAAAAAATGAAACAAGAAGATTAATATTTGTTTGTACGACCATTTAATTAAATTAATATAATTTCCTTAGTTTTTAATTAGTTTAAGAGTATAATAGTAATTCTTCCAATTAGCATTCTTCATTAGTAAGATTAATTGTGATTAACGAACCATAAATGATGATGATGAATTAAATATTAATTAACAAAGAATACACAAAAGCACTTTTAAATATGATTAAAATTGATCCAATCAGTGGTAAATAATAAATCAAAATTTATTCCATCTCTTGTGTCATAAAATTGATATTTTACTGAGAAAACTCACTTTTATTCCTTAAATATTCGTCTTACTAAATCTTTGTCTTGCAAATAATTTCAAAAATTTATCATTTTCTTACAATTTGTAATTTTAGTTCTTATTTAAAACGTTTAAATTAAATATAGCTATTATTAATTTTCACCTTGTACTTTAGAAAATAATTAGGAAAATAAAATAGAATAGAATTTATTTCTTTATGTACCGCCGTACTAAACCGAATCTGTATTTTCATTTTCAAACAAAAAAAAAACATTAGAAAAATTATAATAGAATTAAATTTCTTTCTCTATGTAAATTCGGTTTGGATTTTTACCTCTTGCTTACAAAAATCCTCTTTTTCGACAAATTCACAAATGAAAATATATTTTTAATGATTATTTGACAAAGCAAAAGATCTTTTGTTTAAAACTAAAATTACTATTTGCAAATTTAAAAATCCTTTGATTTTGTATAGAAGACAATCGTAACTTGCTTCTTTATTGCATGAAATTTATAAAGAAATCCTACTTGTTACACAAAACAATTAATTCAAAGTATAAAATTTGCTTTCATAATTTCTGATTACCATTTATTGAAGGTCTTTCAATTTGCAGTCGTGTAACTCGAGAAAAATTAAATCATAATAATAAACAAATTAGTTTCTACTAAAAAGATGATTTTTCAACAAAATAACTGAATTTTAAACCAAAATTTTCAACTTTTATTAAATTAAGTTAAAAAAATTCTTTTTCTTTCAAAGAGATAATTTCTCAACTAAAAAATGATGGAATATTCAACTTGATTAGTTCAATTTTCAGGTATAAAAATGATTTTTCTACAAAAAGTTAAACTTTCAGTTAAAAAAGTTAATTTTCAACCAAAAAGTGAAATTTTTAACGAAAAATGTAATATTTTATTAATAAAAGATTAAATTTGTAAATTTTCAGTTAAAAAATGAATTTAAAAAAACTAATATTCAACAAAATAGTTCAATGCAGTAATTAAAATTTACTTTTACAAATAAATCCAATTTTTGTTTAGTTTTATATTACAATTTCAAAGAAAACTGTAAGCAAGTTTTTGAAAAAATTCCCTGACCTTAAAAAAATCTAGACATTTTCGGGTTTTTTACATATTATATAAAAAATTTCCTGAGAATTCCAATTTTTTGTAAGGGTTTCCAGTTGATGAGACACGGATAATTATATAATTGCACCTACAAAAAAAGACAGTTGATGCGTTTTTTTAAGTTCAGCAGAGAACAAATTTAAAAGTCAATTTTTTTCTTTAAGAGAATAAAGATTCCAGGATCATGAATCTTTAAGAAGAAGGTTGAATTTCTAATTAAAAAATATTGAATTTTTAACAAACTTGTTGAATTTTCCACAAATAATAAAATTTTCAACCAAAAAAGATCAATTCTTTATGAAAAATGTAATACATACTTGAAATTTCAACCAAGAAACCAAAAAAGATTAAATTTCTAGGATAAAGGATAAATTTTTAAACGGAAAAATCGAATTTTCAAACGAAAAAAAAGTTAATTTTTAACAGAAAAGACGAATTTTTAATAAAACAGTTCAATTTCCAACTAAAAAGATTGAGGTTTTAACAAAAATTTTTATTTTTTAGTAAAAAATAAAATTTTCAAACAAAAAAGATAATTTCTTTACGAAAAATGTAATATATACTTGAAATTTCAATCAAGAAACCAAAAAGACTAAATTTCTACGATAATGGATAAATTTTTAAACGAAAAAATCGAATTTTCAAACGAAAAATGTTAATTTTCAAAAAAAAAAATATTTTTAACTCAAAAGACGAATTTTCAACAAAACTGTTGAAATTAATTTAAATTTAATTTAATTAATTTAAATTTAATTTAATTAATTTAAATTTAATTTAATAATTTAAATTTAATTTAATTAATTTAAATTTAAATTTACCTGTTGAAATTAAATTAAATTTTTAAACTAAAAATGTTAATTTTCAACAAAAAATTTTATTTTTAACTCAAAAGAAAAATTTTCCACTCAAAATACGAATTTTCAACAAAACTGTTGAATTTCCAACTAAAATGATTAACTTTTTAACTAAATTGTTAAATTTTCAACAAATAATAAAATTTTCAACCAAAAAAGATAATTTCTTTACGAAAAATTTAATACATACTTGAAATTTCAACCAAGAAACCAAAAAAGATTAAATTTCTACGATAATCGATCAATTTTTTTAACGAAAATATCGAATTTTCAAACGAAAAATGTTAATTTTCAACAAAAATTTTTATTTTTAACTGAAAAGACGAATTTTCAACAAAACTGTTGAATTTCCAACTAAAAACATTGAATTTTTAATAAAATTGTTAAATTTTCAACAAATAATAAAATTTTCAACCAAAAAAGATCATTTCTTTACGAAATATTTCATACACACTTGAAATTTCAATCAAGAAACCAAAAAGATTAAATTTTTACGATAATGGATAAATTTTTAAACAAAAAAATCTAATCTTCAAACGAAAAATGTTAATTAAAAAGAAAAAGAAAGAAAGTTATTTTTCAACATTTAAGACGATTTTTACACTTAAAAGACGAATTTTCAAAAAGTAGTTGAATTTACAACTATAAAGATTGACTTTTTAACCAAAATGTTGAATTTTCAACAAAGTAATCAAATTTTCAACCAAAAAAGATAATTTCTTTAAGATAACAGATACATTTTTAAACGAAAAAATCGAATTTTTAAACGAAAAATGTTAATTTTCAACAAAAAGTTCATTTTTAACTCAAAAGACGAATTTCCAACTAAAAAGATTGACATTTTATGAAAATTGTTGAATTTTTAACAAATAATAAAATTTTCAATAAAATCATATAAATTCTTTATGAAAAATGTAATAAATACTTGAAGTTTCAATCAAGAAATGAAAAAAAAATTAAATTTCTACGATAACAGATACATTTTTAAACGAAAATTATTAATTTTATTTTTGATGTTAGGTTTTTTGACCAGGGTAATGTATTAACAATTTTGAAGTTAATTGTTTTTCTCTACATGGTCTATAATCAATATTTTTTAATATTCATTTAAAATTGTGAAAAAATGCTCTCTAGTTCCGCTGGAGTTCGAGCCCAGGTCTTTCAGATTTCCAGTAAAAAAAAAAACATTTGGTTTTCCAACTAAAAAGATTGGCTTTTAAAAAAAATTGTTGAATTTCCAAACAAAAAAAGGAATAAAATTTTCAACAACGAAATGAATTCTCATGCAAAAAAATTCTACATTTATTTAATTAACATAATTTATATGTATATTCATTCCCTAAGTTTCTAAAATCTTGCTAAGACTCCGTAGAGAAAGTTTTCAAGAAGTTTTCGAGGTTTCGAAGGATGTCCAAGACGCTAGACACCCAGATATAATATATTTAAATAAAATAAAATAAAATAAAGAAAATAAAATAAAATAAAATAAAATAAATAAAATAAAAATAAAAATGAATAAATTGAACTTACTTGTCCCAGTTCTTCGGTGATATTGAGAGCTCGGCACTCGGCTCTTCGGCCAGATTCCGGGTCGTAAAGGAGAGGATCATGCCCGATGTGGTAAACTTGTCCAACTTTAGCCATCTCGAGAGTAACGTAGAGACTCAGCGGTATCATCACCTGCAGAATGATGACGAATGTCCAAAATGTGAGCATTCCCTCGTAGGTAGGATCTTGAATAATTGGCAGGAAGGGCACAGGTCCTACATTGGTGTAGGCCGACAGCCACAGTCTGCATCCTGCTGCCCCGACAATGCACAACACCACCAAAATCACCACGCACCAAATTATATCCAAGTTCATTTGTCTCTCAAGGCGCGAACGCTAACAAAAAAAAGTTCCTCCATCATTAATTATTCATGCTCACCTCAACAGACACACACATCCTCCTCTCTTTTCCAAATCCGACATCAGAAGATCCAGATTCAATCGATTATGTAAAATTCTTTGTTGGTATTTTTTTCAACCACGCAACGGGCAATAAGGAAAAATAATTTCATTCAAAATGTTGAATTTTCAGCCCAAAAAAGGGAGCTTATTAAAAAAAGCTATTCAAGTTTCAACTAAATAGTTGAAGTTTCAATCAAAAAGAACCATGGAAGATGACAAATTTTCAATAAATTACATACCTTTTCAACCAAACAGTTAAATTCAATAGATAGATTTTTATTACAACAAATTATTTTTAAACCAAAAAAATAATAATTGTCTAAAAATAATTTGAATTTTGTATCAAATAGTTGTATTTTCTACTAAATTCTTGAATTTTTCAGCCAAAAAGTCGAGGTTTTTAAAAAGCAGTTGTACTCTCAACTCGAAAAAATGAACCTTCAACCAAAAAAGTTCATTTTCAACGAAAAAAGACAAATTTTCAATTAAATAATTAAATTTTTAAGCGAATAGTTAAATTCGTATTGTAAAAAATTAATTTTAAACCAAAAAACTAATTTCCTACAAATCAGTCGAATTTTCAACCAAATAGTTAAATTCAATAGATACATTTTTAATACAACAAATTATTTAAAAAAAAAAATATTGTCTAGAAATAAGTTGGATTTTGTATCAAATAGTTGTATTTTCTACTAAATTGTTGAATTTTTCAGCCAAAAAGTTGAGGTTTCTAGAAAGCTGTTGTATTTTCAACACGAAAAAATGTATTTTCAACAAAAACAAAATTAATTTTCAGCTAAAAAGAGGTATTTTCAAAAAAATACAACCCACTTGAACCAAATAGTTGAATTTTCAACGAAAACATTGATTTTCAAACAAAAAAGACAAAGTTTCAACAAAATAATTAAATTTTTAAGCGAATAGTTGAATTTTCAACGACAACATTGATTTTCATCCAAAAAAGACAAATTTTCTACAAAATAATTACATTTTTAAGCGAATAGTTGAATCTTTAACAAAAAAGTTTAATTTTCTACCAAAAAATATGAATTTTTAATAAATTACATAAATTTTCAACACAATAGTTGAAATTTTAAACTAAAAAAAATCGATTTTTAAACAAAAATTCAACAGTTGAATTTGTATTGTAAAAAATTAATTTTAAACCAAAGAGCTAACTTCCTACAAATCAGTTGAATTTTCAACCAAAAAGTTCAATTCAATAGATACATTTTTATTACAACAAATTATTTTTAAACCAACAAAAAAATAATTGTCTAGAAATAAGTTGAATTTTGTATTAAATAATTGTATTCTCTACTAAATTGTTGAATTTTTCAGCCAACAAGTCGAGGTTTCTAGAAAGCTGTTGTATTTTCAAATTGAAAAAATTATTTTTCAACAAGAACAAAATTCATTTTCAGCTAAAAAAAGGTATTTTCAAAATTTTTTGTAACAAAATACATCAATTGTAATCCAAACAGTTCAAATTTTAACCAAGAGTTAGTTTAGTTTTATCAAAAAAAGACAAATTTTTAACAAAATAATTACATTTTTAAGCGAATAGTTGAATCTTTAACAAAAAAGTTTAATTTTCTGCCAAAAAATACGAATTTTCTATAAATTTTCAAACAAATAGTTGAATTTTTAAACAAAAAAGATCGATTTTTAAACAAAAATTGAACAGTTAAATTTGTATTGTAAAAAATTAATTTTAAACCAAAAAACAAATTTCCTATAAATCAGTTGAATTTTCTACCAACTAGTTCATATTTCCAAGTAACAAGTCGAATTTTCTAAAAAAAAGTTGAATTTTCAACAAAATGGTTAAATCTTTAGTTAAAAAACTTTAACACTAATCCTTAAAAAAACAAATATTCAACTTAAATTATGAATCTTTAACCAAAAAATACAAAGTTATAAAAAGATAAATATATTTTTAACCACATAATTGAAATTGTAACAAAAAATGTATTAGTAAAACTTGTATTACAAAAAATTAGTTTTCAAGAAATAATTTTTTTTCTTCGAAACCTTTGCATTTTCAAACAAATAGTTAATTTTTATACTAAATTGTTCACAATAAATAAATTCTTAACCGAATAGTTGAATCTTTTAACTAAAGAGGCACATTTCCTATTAAAAAATGAAAATTTCAATTAATGACATAAAGTTTCAACAAATTTGTTAAATTTTCAAAATAAAAATGATCTATTTTATACCAAAAATGCAATAGTTAAATTTTGATACAAAAAATTAATTTTTAAGAACAAAAACTAATTTTCTATAAAGCAGTTGAATTTTCAACCAAGCTGTGAAATTTCAAAAAAATTGTCGAATTTTCAGTTAAAGAAATTAATTTTTAACGAAAAATGTAATAGTTTATATTTCAACTAAGAAATACTTTTATTCTAAAACAAAAATAGTTTTATTTTCTACCAAACAGTTGCACATTTCAACAAAAAAATTTGTTAAAAAAAAGAATGTTTAAAGAAAATACATAAACTGTAAACCAAAAAGTTAAATTTTCAATAAAAAACAAATTAATTGTATAAAAGATTAATTTTCTACTAAAAATATGAATTTTTAATAAATTACATCAATTTTCAAAAAATAGTTATACAATAGTTTAACCAAAAATGAAACGGTTAAATGTTTATTATTTTTAAAAAATACAATAATTTTCAACCAAAGTTAATTTTCAACGAAAAAGATTAACTTTTCAACGAAAATGTTCAACTTCCAACAAAAGAATAAAAATTTAAGCGAAAAACGATAAATTCTCCACAAAAAATCTAAATACAATAAAAAAATATTGTTATTTTAAACTAAAAAAAGTTGAGTTCAGCTAAAAAAACTTTCGCAACCAAACAGTTAAATCCTCGATTCAATTATTGTTATAGTGGCATTTTTAGCCATTTTTAGCCGAATTTTTACTGAAAGAGTTAAATTTTTAACCAAGAAAAAGTTTTAAAAAATGTCATTTACATAGTTGAATTTTTATCCCAAAAGTCAACTTTTCTACAAAACAATTGAATTTTCAACCTAAATGATTGACTTTTTAACAGCATTGTTGAAATTTCAACAAAATAATAAACTTTCTTTGATGCAATGCAACAAAGAAAAAATGAATTGCATCAATGTTAAAAAAAAAAAAGAAAAACGAGCCCACTCGAATTCGGCAGATCGCTGTGACTTAATCGCTAGGAATGTTTACATCCACAATGTAAACAGATTCCTCGGACGTGCCTTGACGCGGGTTCCTACAGTACCGACGTTACGCCTGTTACGCCACCAATTTTCAAATATAGTAAAAGAAAGCAGTTTAATTTACAAGCAAAAACAATTAATCTTTTTAAAAAAATGGCTGAATCTGCAAGAAAATGATAAAATTAACTGTCAACTTTAGATCACCAAAAATTCACTGATTCTTGCAGATGTTCCCTGACATTCTCTGACCTTAGGGGATCTCTGAATTCTAAATATTCATAATGCGACTGTAGCGAGTGTTTGCGGATGTGGCGAAACTGTGCAATTTATGATAATTTATAAAATAATGAAAGGAAACGAAAATAGATCAATACCTTGTACCTAGGCCCCCCATTGTTGAGCATCGCTTTAGTCTCGTGGCCAGCATAGACTACAATACCCTCGACGAAATCAGTATTCTTCAGAACACACTCCCTGAGTAAAAGATTTTCCGTCGAGATAGGCACTCTGGCTCCTTTCGGATGAACCACGGCTCCGTGAAACCTGAACAACAACAAACAAATTCATTACTCTACATTCTACATTCTACATTCTACATTCTACAATCTACATGATTAATTAATTTACAGACTTTAAATTACGCAAGTGAAATTTCACTACATGGGGCGGAGGAACGGCACTGCTTGAGGCTGGTCATTTCCTCACTTTCCCGGTTCAACGACAATTCAATTTTCCAATTTCTCTTTACTCATGAACGCAAAACTGAATTTTAAAAATTTCCATCTTTTTCCATGACTTAAAGACCAAAATGGGCCTTTTGACATCAATTTTCGATAATATATTTTTCAAATACTGCATACAATTCTAAACATTTTCGTAAATTAAAAAGAAATTGTAATACTTCAGATACAAGAAAAAAAGAATCGAAGTTTCATACGTGCCACTAAACCCAAACATTTATTTTAATTCATGACGTTCATTCCAAACATTCTTTACCACAACAGAGCAAACAATTACAAAATAAATCAATATGGAAACGAATACTTAAATTTTCCACTAATATATATATATATATATTTGCTAGAGAAAATTGAATAGTTAAACTTTTAGTAGAAAAAATTGAATTTTGAAGAAAATAGTTCAACTTTCAACGTAACTGATGAAATTTCAACTAAAATTATGAATCTTCAACTGGAACAGTTGAATTTGTACGCAAAAATATGTTTTGCAAACAAGAAAATGAATTTTAAACAAAGTAAGTCAACTTTTAGGTTACAGAGAACAAAAATTTTCAACAAATTAATTTAATTTTCAATAAAAATGATGAATCTTAAAAATAAATGTTCACGTTATAGTTTAACATTCAACCCAGAAGTTAAATTTTCTGACCGAAAGATACATTTTCAACAAATAAAGATTTTTCACAGTCAAGAAAGAAACAAATTTTGATCCAAATTGTTAAACTTTCAAGTTGAAAGACGAATTTCCAGAAAAAAGTTGCATTTTCAACTCGAAAATATGAATTTTCAAGGAAAGTTCAGTTTTATAGAAACAGTTGTCGTCTTAATGAAAAAAGAGAACATTTAATCAAAATAGTTAGTGAAATTTTCAAACAAAATCATTAATTTTCTACTAAAAAAGATGAATTGTTCACGAGATACATAAATTTTCAAATGAAAAAAAGTTTTAGACAAACTTTTTATTAAAAATTGTTCAATTTTCAATCCACAGTGATGAATTTCAAACTGAAATTATGAATCTTAAACTGGAATAGTTGAATTTTCTATCAAAAAGGTGAATTTCCATCAAAAAAGGAAATATATAATTTTCAACAAAATTGGTAAATTTCAAAACGATGATATGAATTATCAATGGAAAAATGGTGAATTTCTAAATAATAAAATAAATTTTCAACAGTAAAGTTTAATTTTCAAACAAAAAGATTACATTTTTACCAAAAACGACACATTTAAAAAAAACACATCAATTTTCAGTTAAACACTTGAATTTTCAAATAAAAAGCATACATTATCAAAAAAATAGTTGATTTTTCAAATTACAAAAAAAATTCAGTTTCAAACAAAAATGGAATATATAAATTTCCAGTTTGAAATTAAATTGTCAACATGAAAAGGAAGAATACTCAGCAAAACAAATTACACTTTTAACTAAACAGATGAATTTTCAATTAGAAATGCCAAATATTCAACAACAAAAAAAGTTTTTAACCCAAGAGTTTTACTTTTAAAAAAGTTTAATATTCAAACAAGGAAACGAATTTCAATAAAATATACGAATTTTTATTCAAATAGTTAAATTTTCTATTTAAAAAAAAACCACTTTTTAAATTAATGTTAGAATTTTAAACCTAATAGATGAATTTGCAACCAAAAAAAAGGAGTTTGTAACGAAATAGTTGAATTTTCAGTTAAAAAAAAATACTTTCCACAATATTTCTAGCTTTAAAAAAAAAATATAATTTTTAGAAGAATAGTTACATTTTCAAAAAAGGGAACAATTTTCAACCAAGAAGATTAATTTCTACCACAATATATGGAATTAATCAGTTCTGGTTGAAAATAAATTTTTTCTTAAAAAATTATATTTTTTGTTTAAATTTAACTTTTGCTTCAAAATGAAACTATTTTTATGAAAATTTTACTTTTTTGTTAAAAAATAAAGGCTGGAAAATGTAACTATTTGGATAAAAATTCATCTTTTTTAGTTAAAGATTAAATTACTTCGTTGAAATTTGAACTAGTTTGTTAAAAATCATTTTTTTAAATTCACTTCTTTGGTTTAAAATTAAACTTTTTGTTTAAAATTCGTTTGTTTCTTGTTTTATTAAAAATTTATAAATTTTATTTAAACTTAACTCTTTGCTTCAAAATTAAACTATTTTTATGAAAATTCAATGATCTTGTATATATAACTCGTCCTTTTATCTTTAAAATCCGACAATTTTGTAGAAAATTTCAATTTTTTGGCGGAACATGAATCTTTTTGCTGGAAAATGTAACTATTTGGATACAAATTCATCCTTTTTAGTTAAAGATTAAATTACTTAGCTGAAATTTGAACTAGTTTGTTAAAAATTAATTTTTTTAATTCACTTTTTTTGGTTTAAAATTGAACTTTTTCGTTGAAAATTCGTTTTTTTTTGTTAAAAATTAAAATTTTTGGTTTAAACTTAAATCTTTGCTTAGAAAATAAACTACTTTTAGGAAAATTTAACCGTTTTGTAGAAAAACTCCACTTTTTTGTTAAAAAATAATATTTCAGGTTGAAAATGCAATCCTTTGGTAGATAATTCGTCCTTTTGGCTTTAAAATTCAATAATTTCGTTAAAAATTTTAGTTTTTTGGCAGAAAATTAATCTTTTTGCTGGAAAATGTAACTATTTGGATATAAATTCATCATTTTTAGTTCAAGATTAAATTACCTAGTTGAAATTTGAACTAGTTTGTTAAAAATTAATTTTTTTATTCGCTTTATTTGGTTTAAAATTGAACTTATTTGTTGCAAATTCGTTTTTTTTTGTTTTGTTATAAATTAAAATTTTTGGTTTAAACTTAAATCTTTGCTTCACAATTAAACTATTTTTATGAAAATTCAATGTTCTTGTATATACAATTCGTCCTTTTGGCTTTAAAATTCAAAAAATTTCATTAAAAATTTCAATTTTTTGGTAGAACACTAATCTTTTTGCTGGAAAATGTAACTATTTAGATACAAATTCATCCTTTTTAGTTAAAGGTTCAATTATTTAGTTGAAACTTGAACTAGTTTGTTAAAAATTAATTTTTTAAATTCACTTTCTTTGGTTTGAAATTGAATTTTTTTGTTGAAAATTGTTTTTTTTTTGTTTTGTTAAAAATTAAAAATTTTGGTTTAAACCTAATTCCTTGCTTAGAAAATAAACTACTTTTATGAAAATGTTTTATAATTAAAAATTGTAATTTAAAAAAAAAATCTTTTATAATTGTTTCTTTTGGCTTAAAAATTCAACAATTTCGTTAAAAAAATTCAGTCTTTTTTTCTAGAAAATTAATCTTTTTGCTGGAAAAAGTAAGTATTTCGATACAAATTCATCTTTTTTAATTAAAGATTGAATTACTTAGTTGAAATTTGAACCAGTTTGTGTTAAAAAATCATTTTTTTTTAATTCACTTCTTTGGTTTAAAATCGAACTTCTTTATTGAAAATTCGTTTGTTTTTTGTTTTGTTAAAAATTTATACATTTTTTTAAAACTTTAATCTTTGCTTAGAAAATATACTACTTTTATAAAAATTCAACCGGTTTGTAGGTAATTCGTCCTTTTGGCTTTAAAATCCGTCAATTTTGTCGAAAATTTCAGGTTTTTTGGTAGAACATTAATTTTTTTTTGCTGGAAAATGTAAGTATTTGGTTAGAAATTCATCTTTTATACTTAAGAATTTACTACTTAGTTAAAAGTTGCACTAGTTTGTTAAAAATGTATTGATTTTCAAATTCACTTCTTGGGTTGAAAATTTACCAATTTGGATAAAAATTCAATTTTTTTATTTAAGGATTCAATCATTTGGTTGAAAGTTGAACCAGTTTGTCAAAAATTCATATATTTTTTTAAGATTCACTCCTTTAGTTTAAAGTTGAACTTTTTTTGCTGAAAATCCATTTTTTGTTTCTAAAATTATATATTTTTTTATCATAAAATTGCGCTATTTTATTTTTGGTGAGAAATTTGTCTTTTATAAGTTGAAAATTGATGTATTTTATTGCAATTTTCAAAGAAATACTGGATCAAAATGTGGATATTTAGTGATGGAGGAGCTGCGGTGGAATGTACAATGTTCACTCACGCATGATCGATTCGATTATTTGTTTATTTCCGCGTGTCATAAGAATCTTACCTATAAATTTTGGTGCTGGGTTTATCGATTTCGAGAACCGATCGAAATTTGCAAGGCTGGAAGGAGTCCTGAATATCGAGGAAACCCCTTACCACCTGTCGCTGTTTCAAATTGGTTTCTCCATCCAGATTGCAGGTGTCGAGATACGCAAATCCCTGAGGATCGCTGCTTCTTAGCAATAAGAGATCAGCCGGAACCAATTCATTGTTTGACAAGTGGACCAGATCGCCGACTCTGATGTCCTTCCATGCCATCTTCATATATCTATCTCCATCACTGAAAAACAAACAGAGAAAATCGTCTTTAAAAAGCCGCACAACAATGGCGACAAGGGGCCAATTCTTTCAAGAAAAAAGGGAGAAAATAGGGGAATGATTGAACATTCATTTTTTCAGCTAGAAAAGAACGAATCAGTTTGGCTGTTTTAATCGAAGAAAAAAATTCCCGGTCATTTTCCGGTTTTTCCCGAT
>JAWWLR010000054.1:91485158-91498189 GCA_035041075.1 Acraspis erinacei | reverse complement strand
GAAATCCTTATGAAATCGTTGAAATGTTTGTGAAAATTTTCTGAAATCTTTTGCATTTGTTGGAATTCATTCAAATCTTTGAAGTCTTTGTGAAATCTCTATAAATCTTCTAGAAAAATTTGAAATTGTTTAAAATATTTAAAGTTTGGTGTACTGTATCCTTTTTGATCTATTAAAAATTATTAAAATCTTTTGAAATCCTTATAAATTCTTCGAAATTATTGTGAAATCTTTTGTATTAGTTTAAAATATTTTAAATATTTGGAATCTTTGTAAAATCTTTTGAAAACTTCTACAAAATTTCAGAAATCGTTTAAAATCTAAAAAATGTTTTGAAACCTTCGAAATAATTGAAATATATCAAATCTTTGTGAAATATTTGGAAATCTTCTTAAAAAATTTGGAATCATTTGAAATTCTTGAAATCTTTTAAAATCCTTATAAATTCTTTCAAACAAATATTTGTGAAATCTTCCTGAAATATTTTTGGTATCTTTTTAAACCTTGAATTCTTGGTGAAATCTTCTAAAATCTGTGTGAAATCATTTGATATATGTGTGAAATCTTTCTTAAAGCTTTGTTTGTGAAATTTTTTGAGTTTGTTGAAATCATTGAATTATTTGAAATCTTTAGAAACGTTCTAAAATGTTTTGAAACCTTTTAAAATCGTTTCAAATCTTTAAAAGGTCTTGAAATCTTTTTGAAATGTTCAAAACCCTTTGAAATGTTTTGAAATTTTTAAAGTATTTTGAAATCTGTACGAATAGTTCGTACATTTTAAAATTCGATATTAGCTCAGAAGAAACTAAAAACCGATAGAATTATTCACAATATTAAAGTCTGTTAATTGCAATCTATAAAATAATTGACAGTCTACAAAAAGTGCATGAAGTCTCTATTATTCTGCAATGAACAAAAGATCAATGTTATATATCTTGATAAATAAAAAACTTTCCAGCAGCCAAATTTTTTTAACAAGATGTTTCTTTAATAATACACTAAAAGATTTAAATTACTCTTATTCGCACTTCAATAAAATAACTTTTTTAAAAGCAAAAAAGGGTTTTCAAGGATTAAACGAAAAAGGACAATTCCAGGTTTTCAAGGTCACTGGACACCCTGGTGATGATTAGATAAAAAGCGGACGAAAGGGTACTTGTGTAACTGGAAAGTAAATTAATCCTGGATTACAAGATGAAATAAAGTTTCGAAAAATGTTGGAAAGAATCTCATGAGCCCTGACCTACCTCTAAAGACAATAACTCGTGAGAATGTAGCCTCAGTACATTATTCCCAAAGTAGAGCTAAGTAACTGTTACCTATGACTATATAGATGTGATCGCATAATTTCTATTGCGTAAAAGAAGTCCCAAGACTACCACCCACTGTCGTCATAAATTTATCTACGTGGTTAATTTGCAACCGCTACGTTCTTGACATTCGTTTCCTTGAAACAAACAATTAACATATCTCGCGACGATACTCTAAAAGATTTCTTTCCAGTTTCTATGGTACAATAATAAATTATAAAACCTCCGCTCTTTCTCTATTAGTGGCATTCGTTGAAGGACAGCAGAATGACGTTATAAAAAAGATGTTTTATTATTATTATTATTATAAAATTTTTAAATGTTGTCACAGGCTTAAGATAGTTATTACCCAACATATCGAAGGCGTTTTTGGTTAGTTGGATTTTATATTTTTTGGAAGGTGGGCTTAAGGTGGGCTCCGAACCACCAGAACCTCGGTTTTTTAATCAAAACAGATAACTTTTCTACTATAAAAGATTAATTTGCTACGAAAAGACAAACTTTCAACCAGTTGAATAAAAGCGAAAAAACGAGTTTAAAAAAAACAGTTGAATTCAAAATAAAAAAGATGATTTTTCCACAAAAAATTTAATTTTCAACCAAGAAGATGTGTTTTACACCAGGAAGCTGAATGTTCTACAAAGAAGACGAATTTATAAAAAAATTCAACAATTTGCAACAAAGGTGTTGAATTTTTAACCAGAAAATTTGAATTTTTAACCGTAAAAGTTGACTTTTCAGCATAGAGTTTATTTTATACAAAATAGTTCGATTTTCCGCAAAAAAATTATAATTTAATAGTTTTTATTTATAAGTATTTCTGTACTTTAGACGATTGACAATTTTAAATATTTTATTATTATTGTTTGGTTATATTATAATTTATACATCTTTAAAATTAAACAGTTTTTAATTTGAACCTTTCAGATTTAAAAATTATGCAGTTATTAAGTTTCACAATTAAAAATTCAGTAATTTTGCTGCTCTAATTCGAAATTTCTTCAATCTGGAAGATTTATAATTGAAAACTTGACTTTTGGTTTTCAAAATTATCAAAATTTAGGAATTTTTATTTATACATCTTTAGAATTCAATAGTTTTAAATAGAATATTTTCAAAATTGTAGGACTTTTATTTGCAAATCTTAAAAATTTAAGAATTTATAATTCTATGTTATCAAAATGCAAGAATTTTCAATTGTAACTCTTAAAACTTGCATAACTTTACATTTTAAATCTTTGAAATCGAAGAGTTTTTAATTTTGACAAATTAAAATTAAAAAGTCTAAAAAATTTTACGATTTACAGCTGAAATTTCTGCAATTTAGAAGATTTATAATTGAACACTTGATAGTTGGTTCCCACAGTCATTATAGTTTAAGAATGTTAATTTATACATCTCCAAAATTTAAAATTAAAGAACTTTTAATTCTAGAGATTTCCGGAATGAAAAATTCTACAAATTTTAAGTTTTACCTTGAAAAATTCTCAATATTTAAAAGTGAACTATATAAAAACAGTCAAAAATGCATCATTTTAAATGATACACATACAAAATTGAAGGATCAGTTGCAGATATTTAAGATAAACCTGTATTTCAACAAGATATTCAAAATTGTATAACTATAAACCGAATTTTTTGGAAAAAGAAAATCTTGAATCGTTAAAATTTCATAAAAATAAAATTAAACTTTGAACGTTAAAATTGTTATTGTTCCAGTCAAACAAATTTTCATTTGGAAGAGAAAGTGTTGAATTTTGATGTATAAATAATAGTCACATTTGAGCTTCATGTTCTTAAGTAAATTTAGTCTCTGACAGTTCTGCAGATGATGAATATTTTTCCAACCAAAGTTATTTTTGTTGAAGACAAACCTAATATTTTTAAAATGCTTTCAACTTGTTTGCTGTTCTGACCACGTATTATTAATTTGTTTGCTTTGCAATCACGAGGCAAGTCAAATGAAATATTGCGAAAGAAAGGTCGGCGAAAGCTCTTGGAAAAGAGTGCGTCGACAGATTCGAGTCTTGTAAACAATTTCAAGTTTAAAAATGATTTATTCCTGGTTTGTGGTTTTGTTTCATTAAAATTTTGTTTTTAAAACTATTTAAAAAAAAACTCAGGCTTGAATTGTTCTAATAATTCAATTGACTTTTAGTCGCAAATCTTATCCATTTGATTAGTTTTTTATATCAGAGGTTGCTTTATCAGGACAGAGAGAGAGAGAGAGAGAGAGAGAGCTTGATCAGTAGCGTGTATTTTTTTTCGTGCCATTTAGCCAATTATGATTGAGCAAAATGAACCAAGTTCACGCGATGAATGTCGCCTCAACGATGACGTCAAGTTTGTGATTATGGATTTTTCAGCCGGCTAGGTTTTGTACCGAAACCAACTAGAAAATTCTTGAAAGGTTGCACTTGCGAAAGGTCTCGGTCGCGGTCTCGAACTTATGATCAATGGCGTGTGTCTTGTCTTCTTTTTTTTTTTTTAAATCCAACTCTATTCGACGAGTCATTTTTTATTAAAGTTGTTCCACATTCTATCCGGGATATTAAATCATTCTCTAAAACATTGACGAACACTTATTTCTCCAAAGACTACCTTCCTGATTAATTTTATTTGAAATCAGTTTTAGAATATTATTTATCAAACTGACTTTACAAAAATAAAAAAATAATTTCTTGTTTATATTTATTTTTATTGCTTTATTATATTATTTAGCCAAATCCCTTTCATGACAATCGCTTTGATTTTACTCTTATCCTTTTCTTGCTAGAAGTTTCTAGATCAATTCAACTGGGTTTGGCTTAAAATTAAAATGTTTTTTGATTGAAATAATATCAACTGTTATATTCTTCATTGAGAATCCATCTATTTTGATTATAAATTCGTGCATTTTGTTAAAATGTCCACTTTTTCGTAGAAAAGTAAGTTTTTTGTCGAAAATTCGTACTTTCAGTTTCAAAATTCAATTGTTTTATCGAAAATTCGTGTTTTTGGTTTGAAAAATTAAAAATTCAGTGAATTTTTTTCTTGCGTAAAAATTTAGCTTTTTCGTTTAAAAATTCATGTTTTGGTACAAAATATCACTTTTTTATTATTAAACATTCAACTGTTTTGGTGGAAAATTAATTAAGTTTGGTTAAGGATTTTTTTTTATTGAAATAAACTATGATTTTCAATTCAAAATTTTTTGCTCGAAATTATACCAACTATTATATTTTTTTTTGAAAATTGAAGTTTTTGGTAGAAAACTTAACTGTAAGTTGGTTGGAAAATAACGAAAATTTTCTTTGAAAATTAATCTCTTTTGGCAAAAAAAATATATGTATAGGGTTCAGCTAATTTGTTGAAAAATTGTATTTTCTGGTTAACAATTTAATTAGTCGGTGGAAAGTTGAACTACATTGTTAATAATTTATTTTTTTGGTCGACGATTCATAATTTCAGTTGAAAATTCATCTCTTTGGTTCAAAATTTAACTATTTTGTTTAAAATTATTTTTTTTGGGTAGAAGAAATTTCAAATATTTTGGTAGAAAATTAACTTTTTATGAAATTAAACTCTTTTCTTGAAAAATCATGTAATTAAAAAACATTAAACTATTTTGATAACAAGATGAACTATTTGGTTGATAAGTAACTTTCTTGTTGTAAATTCATATTTTCGGTTCGAGAATTCATTTTTTTGTATGGAAAATTCGTCTTTTAGCTTGAAACTTCAAGAATTTATTCAACCAAATTTTCTTTCTTGATTCAAAATTCTGCTTTGTCGTTTCAAAATTTATATCTTTCAGTTACATTTTTTTTATTCAACCATTTTGGTAGAAAATTAATCTGACTTGGTTAAGGATTTTTGTTCTGAATTCAACTGCTTGATTTAACAAAAAATCTTTTTTCCTGGAAATATATGTATTTTGTTACAAATTTAACTATGTTGCTAGAAAGTCCATCTATTTCATTGAAAGGTAACATTTTTGTTGAAAATTGATCCCTTTAGCTTAAAAATTCAATTAGTTTTTTAAAAAGTAATCTATTTTGTTAAAAATGCAATACTTTTACCAAAGATTCAAAAAATAAAATAATTTTACTTTTAATATTGAATGCCATTTTCATACCATAGATTACTTTATACATTTTGCACATAAATTACTTAGATTTTCTTCTTTTCCGATAAAATCTCAAATAAGATGGACAAATGTGACAAGAGTGACCTTATTCTTAAAAAAATTTGATTTAAGTGACTGTGTTTCAGCCCTGGTCATTTTGAGCGCAGAAAACTCCACTCCCAGATCCCATTTTTAAACTTCTCACAACTACTTCAATTATTTGAGAAGAAAATTCATTTTAATCGGACTTAATTCCGGGTTACGAGTTGACGAATGCGCGTGATAAAAAAAAATCGCTGGCCTCGCTTCAATGGCTCAACTCAAGAAGAAGTAATGAAACGTTTAGTCTAGCCAACTTTTCAATGAAATAGATGCCGATAATTTCTGAAGGTCGATTTTAAGTCAGTAAAGTTTGTCTAGTTAAAGTTAGAGTCTCCTCGGCCAACTCTTAAGAAGAAATAAAATTAAGAACCGAATAAATCGATATAATCGTCGAACCAAATTGAAAAACTATTTCTGGGTGGGTTATTTTTTGAGGTGAGGCATTTCAGTGAGGCAGCCTCAGGAATTTCCATCCCGGAAGTTAGTTCTCTTTCACATTATTTTCAGCGCGATTCACTTCCGATTCGTGGAAGTTTATTATATACTTTCCTCTCAGCTCTCTTTTGAAAATTTTTTTCGGTCTTTTCGACAAACATACCAATCAAAAGATAATATTTTATTTACAATATTTATTGTTTCATCAGACGATTTTTCCATTTAACTTTACGCGCCAAATAGGTCGACTGAAAATTACCGAATAATACAATTTTCCATTAATAAAATTCCCGAATTGGAAATTTTTGTATAAATAAAAACTTTTGCTAATTCTAATATAATTTTAATTGTGATAAATTAATTCATTTATAAATAAAAATTGAATTGTTTAAATTCGGGAATTCTTTAGTTAAGATATTTTATAATTTGGCAATTCGCTGTCGAAAATTTTATTATTCCGGAATTTTAAAATTCGGTAATATTATGAATTGTCCCGGAAATTTTATTTTTTTCTGAAATTTTACATTTCGTGAATTTTTATATTCAGGAAATTTTCCAACTCGTTAATATTATACGCTGTTCTAAAATGTTATTATTATGGAATTTGATTATTATTATTTTGTATTATTATTATTATTATTATTTTATAGTGTCGGGAATTTTCCAATTTGGGAATTTTATTACTCTGGAATGTTATCTTTCGGAATTCGGGAATTTTACCATTCGAGAATTTTACAGTGTCAGGAATGTCATTATTTGGGTATTTTCCAATTCGTTAATATTATTATAAACTATTCAGGGAATTGATTATTTGGCGATTTCCAATTCGGGGTTATTATTATTGGAGAATTTTATAATTCAAATATTTTCTAATTCAGGAATGTTATAATTCGGGAATTTTGCAATTCAGGAATTTTATTATTCGGGAATGTATCAATTCCAGAATTGTACAGTGTCGGTAATTTTATATTTCGGGATTTTAAAGTTGTTCCGCAAAATAATCCTAGTGAATAAAAAAAACGAACCTGATCAGCAATAATTTAATAAAAATTCAGAAAATGTCATTGGTCAGAGGAAAATCAGAGATTTTAAATAAATGTCAAGCAAAAGAAATTTGAAAATTTTCAATTACAATTTCGTTAAAAAGTTATTTAAAACACTTATTTTTAAGTTTGCTGAAAACTTATATTATCAAGATGAAAATTCCATTTTTTTACAGAAAATTCGTCTTTTGGCTTGAAGGTTACACAATTTAGATGAAATATTTTTTCCTTCATGACTGAAAAATCCTTATTTTTTAAACGAAATTTCATTTTTTGGGTTTAAATATCAACATTTAGGCTTTTTGCTATGAATGTCTGTTTTTAGGTTGAAAATTCAATTATTTTGTTAATAATTTGATTATTTAAAAAATGCAGGTATTTTGTTAAAAAGTTATCTTTCATATTAGAAGTCATTTTTTTTAAATAAATAGATAAATTTGAAAATTTGAAACTTTTATCTTAAGTATTGTTTTATTCCGTTTATAAAAGATCCGTATGTTATTAAATTACAAGATTTAATTGCTGGTATTTGAATGTTAATATCAGAGAAAATAAAAAAATCGGTCAAGGAAAAATCAGGGAATTTAAAAAATGAAAATTTCACCCTGAAAAGCATGTATTATCTTAAATAAAGAAAATATTTATTAGTTTCAAGTCCCTTATGGCTTATATTATTATTTTTGGAAACCATAACTTGCGTACTGCAAGATGGAGGGTAGTAAAAAATTTGTACGGTTCCAGCATTTTTTCTTCAGTAGCTAATGAATTGTAAATTTATAAACTCCACAAAATCCTTTTGTTTGTTTCAGTGACCTTTTGCAAT
Source organism: Acraspis erinacei (assembly GCA_035041075.1). Classification (NCBI taxonomy): domain Eukaryota; kingdom Metazoa; phylum Arthropoda; class Insecta; order Hymenoptera; family Cynipidae; genus Acraspis; species Acraspis erinacei. The sequence continues at coordinate 91,490,368 of JAWWLR010000054.1, read as the reverse complement.
GAATATAGAAAAACAAACTGCAGAATATTGCCTTCGAGAAAGAAAAATTATGGGGAATTTATTTTTTCAGTCTTCAAGGAATTCAGTGTTCTCAATACCACTATATACTATCCTTGGGTTTCCTGACATGTTTTCAATATTCCTCTTCCATAAATCGAATATAAATTCATGGATTTCCATTTCTACTCGAATAGAAATCCAACAAATCAAGTTAAATAGGACGTCCATTGGTCGAGGATGCTGCTGAAAAATTGCTTTGCATTTACTACTGAAACTGAGATAAAAAGTGGTGCTATATGTTTCATTTTAGAGATTTGAGGTCAAGTCCTCCATTCATATCTCTCCATAAACTTCAATCTACGAGGATCAATTCTCCGATTTTTCTTTATAAGTCAAGGATAAAGTTGCCATTTCTAAGAAATTTTTACCTTCAAAGAAATGTGATATTCTTTATTCTCAAAAGTTGTAATTGCAAGCTTTTTTATTTTAGATTTACGATTTGTAAAAATTAACTTCGCCAATCTAGAAAAACTGACGGCAAAATTTCATTTTCAAAATTCCCTGACATTTGATTTAAAAATATAAAATATTCAAATTTTCTACAAAATATATATGAATTTTGAACGAAATTTTTATATTTTCAACGAAATAATCTAATTGTTCAGAAAATACAGTTTAATTCTCAATCCAACAGGGCGAATTTTCTATCCAAACTGTCCAACTTTTAAGGAAATACTTCAATTTAAAACAAAACAATTACTTTTTCAACGAAATAGTTGAATTTTTTAATAATAAGTGAATTTACTAACTGCAAATATCTAAAAAAAGTTAATTTTCAATTAAAAATTGTGAATTTTTCAACCTAAAAAGATTTTTTTTAAAGATAGTTGAATTTTCGGCAAAAAGAAGAATTCTGAATGAATGATGTAATAGTTATTATTTTAAGCAAAACCCACCAATTTTAAAACAAAAATAACGAGTTTCGAAGTAAGAATAATATTCTCTCAAAAAGACGAATTTTAAACAAAATCTTCAACTTCAAAAGATCAATTTTCAAACAAAAATTCAAAACATAAATTTTCAAGAAAAAAAGAAAGATATAAAAATAACAGTTCAATTTTCAACCAGAGATGAACATACTAATAAAATAATTTTTTAACCAAATGATTCAACCTTCAACCAAGTAGTTCAATTTTCAATCAACAAAGTTTAATTTTCGAAACATAAAAGAGTATAATTTAAAATAAAAACAATTGAATTCAACGAAGAAAAACGAATTTTCAACAAAAAGTTGAATCCTCAACGTAAGAGAATGAATGTTTTACCAAACAGTTTGCATTTTTAAACAAAAAAGTTAAATTTTCAACTAAAAAATATCAATTATTAAACAAAAAATAGAAGTAACATTTTCAGTTGAAAAGTCAATTTTAAACAACAAAAAATTCCACCCAAATAATTAAGTTTATTAACCAAAGAGATGACTTTTCAAATAAAATGATAAATATTCAACTGGAAGAGTTAAATGTTCATTTAACTAATGAAGTTTTGAAGAAACAGATAAATTTACAACTGAAATTTTGAATCTTCAACAAAAAAATAATTTTTGAACAAAGTGGGTCAACTTTCAACCAAGTAGTTCAATTTTATATTAAAAACGATTTTTATTTTAAATAAAAACTATTGAATTCAACAAAGAAAAACGAAATTTCAAAAAAATATTTTAAGCCTCAAACTGAGAAAATTAATTTTTAACCATAAACATGAATTTTTAAACTAAAAAGAGGTATTATCAGGAAAAATATTTTAATTTTTAACCAAGAAAGGCTTCTATTAAATTTTCAACATCAAACTATGAATTTCTGAACACGTCCAACTTTCAATCTTTTATAAACGGAATAAAAAATTTCAAATTTATTATATTTTTGAGAGTTATATAAAGTTCCTTTTATGTAAATATTCTGACTTTGCAAAATTTTTTTCAAAAGAGCTGATTTCCTACCCAGATCTTCTAAATCAGCGTTTAAAATGGTTGAATTAATTTCTTATATTAGATATTGCCGATTACTGGTCAAGTTATTTTCTAGCAAAAAGAGAAAAAATCTGCATCGACCTTGATTTGAGCCGGGAATGCCATTAGATAGTTATTTATTTTTTTTCTCCAGAAAATTGTTTGACCATTAATCAGCAATAATGTCTAACATCAAAAATTAATTAATTAATTAATAGTCCTGTTTGATAAAATAACAGAAATGATTAAAATGTTTAAAAATGTTTTAAAATGTTGCAGGATAAATTGTAGGAAAACTGCAATTTTGTATTGAGAATGTTTGGAGAGATTGACTTGATAAGAGAAATCTTATTGTTAGTCTTGAGATCAGCAACAAGCAGGAAAATGTACCTAGTTAACCTTGGTCCCAACTATCCAGGTATGCTATAATTCCGAGTTTATTATATCTTCCTCTGACCAAGAAGAGGCAGCCCGGAGGCAGTCATCATTCTTCAAATTATTGCTTGCTTGCATCAATCGAAATGTGAGCGAACGGAAAAATACCTCACGACCATTAGGTTCCCATAAACGAGAATTCAACCGCGAAATTACCAATTCAAACGAGTACATATTTAGATAAACTTCAATTAGAGAGTCTTATTGAAAGAAGAGAAATTAGCTTATAATTAGTTCACCCAGGGGCTCTGCATACATTTTTTGGTAGAACACTATTATCAAATATAAAATTTTATAAAACATAAAATTTTATTGAAATTTCAACTGGTTTTCTAGAAGATTAGTATTTTTGTTGTTAAAAATTAATTGTTCCTAGTAAAAATGTAGTTGATGTATTTTAGAAAAATGAAAATTTATCTTTTTGGTTCAAGATGTAACTATTTGGATAAAAATTTATTTATTTTGTTGAAAATGTGTCTCTTTTGTTTGAAGATTCATTATTTTAATTGAAACTTCATATTTTCAGTTGAAAATGATTATTTTTATTTTTTGGTAAGAAAAATAATGTATATAACTGAAAATTTAACAATTTTGTTTAAAAATCGTATTTTTTAGTAGAAAATTAAGCTTTTTGGTTGAAGAATCCACTATATGATGCAAAGCTGATGTATTTTCTTGAGAATTCGTCTTTGTAGAAAATTAATCTTCTCAATTCAAAATGTAACTGTTTAGTTTATAATGTATGTATTTTGTTCAAAATAATATCGTTGTTGTGGAAAATCGACTTTTTTTTTATTAAAAAATGCACTTGTTAGTTAGAAAAATTATGATAGTTATGGAAAATTCGTCTCTTTTATTAGAAAATTAATGTTCTTGGTTGAAGATTCAACTATAAGGTTAAAAATAAATACATTTTGTTGAAAACTTGTCTTTTTTAAATATTCAAAAAAAAAAGAAAGACATAAAAAAAGTCAAATTTTCAACCAGAGATGAACATCTAAATAAAATAGTGAATTTTCCAATTAACAAAAAACGAATTTTCAATAAATTAAGAATTTGAAGTCAATAAAGAAGCGAAATTTATCCACAATGCTGAAATTTTAAAACAAAAGATAAATTTTCTGTATAACAGTAGAATTTTCAAAAACAAAAAAACTTAATTTTCAACAAAAAAATTGCATTTTTATCCAAAAGGGTGTAAATTTAAAATTTTAAATACAAACAATTGAATTCAAACGAAGAAAAACGAATTTAAAAAAAATAGTTGAATCCAAAACCTTGGAGAATTATTGTTTAACACTTGTTAGGTAGAAAATTTATGCTAGTTATTGAAAATTCGTCTCTTTTATTAGAAAATTAATTTTCGTGGTTGAAGATTTAACTATGAGGTTTAAAAATATATTTATTTGTTTGAAAATTGGTATTTTTTGGTTAAAGATTTAACATTTTAATTGACTCATCTTCTTGATTAAAAATTCGTTTTTTGTTTGTTGAAAATAATAATTTTTTTAACTGAAAATTTAATAATTTTTTTGAAAATTCACCTCCACTGTAGAAAAATCGTCTTGTTAGCTGGAAAATGCAACAATTTAGTAGAAAATTCAAATACTTTGTAAAAAAACTCGATTTTTTTGTACAAAATTAGTTGTTTTTTTTTTACATTTTTATTGCTGTAATTTTTGGTTAAAAATGATCTTTATTCATTTAAAAATACTATTATTCGGTTAAAAAATTATGTATTTTATTAAAACTTCGTAATTGTTAGTACAAAATAAAACTTTTATGTTGAATATTAAACTATATGGTTCGAAGCTGATGTATTTTTTTTGACAATTCATCTTTTTTTGACAGAAAAAAAATCTTGTCGAATGAAAATTTAACTGTTCAGTTTATAATCTACGCATTTTATTCCAAAAAGTTTTGTTGTTGTGGAGAATCCATTTTTTGATTACAAAATTTAATTTTTTTGTAGCAAATTGATGTAATTTATTGAAAGTACGTCTAGTTTGGTTGAAAATTCAACTATTTCATTCAAAGTTGCTGTATTGTGTTGAAAATTAGTCTTTTTGGTAGAAACTTAATCTTCTTGATTGAACATCAATCGTTTTCGTTAAAGATTCAACTATTCAACAGAAAGTTCAAAAAATGAAAATTTATAAATTTTCAATTTATTATTTTTAATTTGATAGAATTCAAATTATTTCGATTACATTTCGAAAAAAATTCCGCCGATTTAGTGAATTTGGAATGAACTCAGAAGAATTTAAGGGAAAGGAAACTAATTTGATTAAATTCATAGAAATTAAAAAGTTAAATAAAAAAAAAGAATTTGATGAAATACCTCAGAATGATAAGATCCCCTGAAATTTTATATCCCTTGAAACTTTTCAAAGCTCTTGGAAATTCCTTTGAATTTTTCAAATTGCCCTAAAAACTTTCACATTCTTTGAAAAAAGTGACTAAAACTGCTTCTTACCGAAATTCCCTGATTTTTTAAATTTTTTTTCAGAAATGTCCCTGTCAAACAAAATTTTCTAACTTTGCCCTGATATCCAGATTTTCCCTGACCTGTGGCCACCCTTTTAATAAATAAAACTTTCAAGAAAATAATTTCGTACTTTAATTGAGGAAGTCTTAGGGAGGCCATCGACACGTTAATCTTGATCCTCTTACATCTAGAATCTAAATCGAGTCAAATAATCAGTCTGATCTGTAATAGCTCTAGAGAGTCTAGAGGCTAGAGGAGAGCTTAAGGGCTAGGCTTTTT
>JAWWLR010000054.1:91461492-91476477 GCA_035041075.1 Acraspis erinacei | reverse complement strand
AATTTTTTGAACAAGGATTTTCGAAAACAAATTTCCCATCCCCACTTTCTTGACTTGGACAATAGTTTTACCCGTTTTGAGCGTTCGCCCGGTTCTTGCATCCCGGTCGTCAATTATATAAGTAGCGAATGCTCGGTGGTAGAGATTCATGTCAATAATGATAAAAAGCAATGATTAAATTGACTTGAATGAATAAATAAAATTTTTTTAATATTTAAATTAATCATTATTGTTTTAATTGAGAAGGTCTTAAATTCAATTATGTGGTCAATTTCTAACCTTTCAACATGTTTGGAAGAAAATTACAACAATGGTATATAACAACTAAACAGATGTGTTCTTTCAAGGGATTGGAAATTGGAAAATTTGTAACAATTTAAGAGATTCGAAAAGAATGAGGAAACATTTGGAGATAACTCTACATTTGAAATTTTATAAAAGTGTCAAATAATTCTGTTCTTGTAAAATGAGACTGAAAGTTTAGATTTTAATACAGAGATCAGATATATTAGATTGTCAATATGTAGCATTCGAAAATATGGAGTAAATTTAAAAAACCACATTTTATAAATAATAGACCCAAAGCTATTTGTAGAGCAAACAACCAACAGAAAAATAAAAATCTGTCAAGAAATATAAATGAACTGTAGTAAAGTATTATCAACATCAAGACAAGTCTTATAATCCGAAATTTTTCGAATGAAGCGAGCTTCGACCATGTAGCATATTTCCAAAATTTTGATCATAAGTTCAATACAATACCTGATAATAAAAGCGATATTGTTTAAAAGTCTCTAGCAAGAATGGAAGAGAAATTTCAATGATAGCTGCATAATATTAATATGATACAAGGTCAAATATTAACAATATTCTCACCAGATAATTGTTAAGAAATGCCTCAAATGGTAAAGATGTTGAATATGTAAATCTAGCTTTAAAATCAAAAAAGTTTATTAAAGACAATGACAACATTTTATAAATAAAGAGAATTTAACTGTAATTATTGACAAAGTTGATTATGATTGAAAATGTGAAGTTTTTTTGAAGAATAATACCCCCTACGAAGAAATATATAGAGAAAAAAAACAATTTTTAAAAGGAATTAAATTATATTATTTGTGATACTTAACGTTCCTAAACTATAACAATTAAAAATGTTTCTCACAGGAAAAGATGTTTTTTTTTTAATATTCAAATTTTCATTAAATTGAATTGATTTCTTGTCTTATGCATTCAAAAATTCGAAACCCGTTTTTAATTTCTCCTAAAAACAAAAACAAAAATATGACAAGCAAAGAAAAAACTAAGAGTTTTCAGTCATCCAATTATTTTCAGAAATCAGTTATTGTAACTTCACAAATGGACAATATAAATGTGAACAACTATTTTTTGAAATTCAAATATTTTTCATAAGATTGGCTGCTCACCTTTAATTTTCGAGAGGACCAATCTGATTCGTTAAAAATTCAACGATTAAATTTTTGTTTAATTATTTCATTGAAATTTAAACTGTTTTTTTAAAACTCATTTTACCAGTTGAAGATTTAACTATTTGTTTAAGTATTTCATTTTTTTGTTCAAAATTAAATTTCTTAACGAAAGTTTACATATTACATTTTTAAACAAAATTGATTGATTTTAGATGAAAATTCAACTATTCACTTTTTCATTGATGAGGCATCTGTTTTCGTTTAAAATCAATTTTTTTCGTTAAAATATGAACAAATTTGTTGAACATTCGTTCTATTGATTGAAAATTGAACTATTTTATTAAAAAAGCCTTTCTTCTTGTTTGAAAATCTTTTTTTCTGAATGAAAAATTTAACTATTAAATCTTTAAACAAAAATGTATCCCTTATTATTTAAGATTCAAGTTTTTTTTAAATTAACTGATTGCTTAAAAAATCCCATTTTTGGTTTACAAGTTTGTGTTGTTTTAGAGAATTCGAATTAAAAAAAATTGAAATCTTGTATTTCAGAGTTAAAAAAGCAACGGCAAAAATTGAAATCTTATTGATTTAAAATATCAACTAATACATTTTTGATTAAGAATAATTATTTTTTATTGGAAAACTTACAACTTGGTTGACAGTTGAACTTGTGCCTTTTTTATTTAAAAATTCAAGTTTATAGTTTGAAACTTAATTACTTTGACGCAAATTAAACTATTTTTTTGAAAAATTATTTTTTTTGTGTTAGCAATGTATCCATGTCGATCGACAAGTTCTTGCTTGAAAATTTATCTTTCATATTTAAAAATTTAACTATCTTCCTGTAAATGAATCTTCGACTCAATAATATTAGTTTTCCCCTTACACGATAAATCTTCAACAAAAAAGTTTTTTTTTTAAATAGCTTTGCTTTCAGCCAAGTATTTGTTTTTTTTAAACATAAAATATAAATTCTTGGGGAAATTTTTAATAACTGAAATTGCAACTAACAAGGAAAGTTTCACTTGTTACCAAAAAGGATGAATTTTAAGCCAAGAAGATTCATTTCCTAGCAGGAAATACAAATTTGTTAACCATAGTTTAATTAAATAATAAATAATTTTTTGTGCTTACAACAAGTCTATAATAAACTAACAAATTTAAAATTTGTTGCAAAAAAAATTTCCCCGAATTTGCTAACATTTTCGTTAAATTGGATCAATTCTCCTAAATTTTTAAAACTTTAGAGACCGCTTTTAGTTTTTATTAAAAAAATATCATTTTACGGAGATGAACGAAAATCAGTTTGATTATTTATCAAACTGGAAAATATTAAATTGTTACATCCTCTAACACTTTTTTAAATAGATGTGTTTTTATTGACCATTTTTTAAATGTTTTTAAAATAAAATTCCTAGTTTTTAATTTATGGAATCTGAGGTTTGATCGAAAACTTTGTTATTTATTACTAATTGTATATTATTTGTGAATAGAAATTCCTTTTACAAGAAAGAGCCAAAATTTCGTGTTTATTTTCAACAATAGTGTTTGATATACGTAGATAATATACTATATATGATTATTTGAGAATTTTCTTTTGTTGGAATTAATTTAAAAGGTGTCAAAAACCTCAAATATCCTTCATTTAAATAATGGATTATTTAAAATCTCAAATATGCATTATTTAAAGTCCAGCTTATAGGAATTGGTAGTGATAGAAAAAAAAATGTTGCAAATAATATACCATCAGGGAATGCCTTTTACTTAAAATTATGAAAATTTTGTTTTCACAAATTCAAAAATCCATTATTTACAATTTCGAACAGTCGCTATAAATAAATTTTCCCAGTTATCATACACTAAACAATCGACAGAGCAGATGTTTAGAAGAGGTTTTGTAGATCTTGAAAAAATGTAAAAAGTGATAAACGTGTAATAAGATATGGTACTTTTATTTTATGAATAGAAATTATTACAAATAAAAATTTATTAAAAATTTGAGCAAATATAATTCGCGCCCGAGAAGATTAAAATTTCAAAAACCATTTTGGTGTTCTAAAAATGAATCCGTAGTTTAAATCTTTTGTATACGTCAGGTTTTTCAGATATCCTAACCTACAAGTCTAAAAATTGTCATTTTTAACCATCCTTGAGGGAATATAATATGATCAGAAATTTTTGTTTAAAAACTGCTAATGACATCGTTTAGTACTCCCTTTTATTTTATATTTTCCATTTTTGATAATACCGAACGATTTTTTTCCGATATAAAGCGCATTAACAATTTTAGTTCCAGAATAAAAAAGTAGCAAAGAAGATGCAGAAAGCTAATAATAACTAAATAATTATTCTAATAATTTCTGTCTTTTTGTTTTCTTCTTTGTCATTTTAAATTTCATTCTCCTTTTATTACTCCTGTGCTTTCTTTTTTTGTTTGAGATCAATACACTCAAACCTCGATTTAATATTCTTGGATTTAATGTTTCCGATAATTGACGACGCACGGTGGGGATGAGTGAGAGGCACTGCGGGAGGATTTGTGGTACTCACTCAAGCGTCCCAAAACACACACAGAGAGAGAGAGAGAGAGAGAGAAACAAGAAGAAGATAAAAAAGGAAAGAGATAAAATATTTCCGAGACTCTGGATTTAATGTCACGCTCAGTTAAAAAATTAATATTAAATCCATCTTTGACTGTGTATCTTTATTATTTATTCACCATTTATATTTTAATCACTAATTCATTTCAGTTATTAAATAACATTTAGTCGTCTTTCGCAGTATTTCGTTTTGAAAAATTCGACTTGTCAATAACAAAAATATTATAAACATAGATACTGCACGCGCTCAGTGCTGCCTTTACTATGGGAGAGTTTACCGCTCACTAGGAGGCGCTAGCGAAAATAAGTGCCCAGAACATTCAAACTCAAATTAAGCAAATTAAAGTTTTCAAAAGAAAATTATAAAAAAAGGAGTGGAAGAAATATGAAACGTGGACCGTAGCTTAATGGAAAGTTGTACTGGAAAGTCGATAAGCATTATTGAAAAGGAAAAAGAAATATTTGTTATAGAGGCTACGTTCGGACGACCGTAAAAAAATACACCTTACCTACTGTTGGTCAAAACTCACCTCCTACCCAATCTTTTACTTCCTATTTAATAATGATTTCCAAATTTGCAGTTAATTTTTTGTTAAGTTATAGTCCACGCTTCATATTTTGTTTCTCTCATTTTTTATAATTTTCTTTTAAAAACTTTACTTTGCTTAATTTGAGTTTAAACTTTACGGACACTTATAAAAGTTCGCATGTTCCTGCAAATAGTTTTAGGAATAAGAAAATTTATACGACACACTTTTTAATTTAGAAATTACACACTTTAAAATCAGAATTGTACAAACGTGTTGACTGGTTTGCCATTTTAGGCCCTGGTTTGATATGATTAAAACTGTAAGTTAAAGGTAAAAAGAATTACTAAACGCTGGCTTTCACAGATTTGAGAGAAAAAATTTTCGATCGTCTTGCATTGCCTCAAATATGGCTAAAAATATCCATTTTTGCACTGTTAGGTCTGGATATCTTAAAAAATTGAAGCATACAACAATTTTCGATGGCGCATTCGCTTTTAGGATACCCTAATCCTTCACAGTCACACGGAGAAAAATGGATGTTCAAATTTAAAATCTAGATGTTCAGGATTAACATATTTTATGTTTAACTATAGGACAGCAATATAGATTTTCAAAGTTATCATCTGTAGATATTAAAAAGTGAGATGTTACTTACTAACATCCAAACTGTTCAACTGAAATATCCGATATATTCCATGTATGGTTATGTCAAATAACGTCTGTAAATATTTGAGGAGTTTACTTATTTCTGGTGATTTAAGAAATTAATTAAGAACTTATTTGTAAATGTAATATTAAACTTTAATGTTCGTACATGAACGAAAAACAGATAAATGGTATGAAGTTTCGATCAGATGATACATTCACTCAATGTGAGGTTATGTTTAATATTTTTAATTCAAAATAAAAAATAAAAACTGGGTAAGTAAGCGGAGAACGAATGATCTGTAATCTGCATTTAAAATTCTATCGATTTTAGGTTACTTAAACTCAAATTTTATTTTAAATTTATAAACATTTTGTCAAATGTGTTCGAGTCAAACTTCAACTGAAACTTATAAGATCATACTTCCCTCGTGTTGAGTGTAGACAGACAAAAGTCGTTATCCCGTTTTAAATAAAATAGCTAATTTTGATTTATTGAAAATGTTCAAAAATGGTAATATTCCATAATTGTAATAACGAAAATATATAGCCGTCAAATATAGTCGTGAAAGTCCAATGCTTTATGCGCATGCGCTCGGACGATTTTAACATCTGAATGTGTTTCAGTTTAACATACAAATATTTTTACGCCTAACATCTCAAAAAGATAGTAGATATTTGGCATGAATATCTGCATGTTGGGTGGGACAATCTTACCCTTTGAATATCTACATTTAAACATCCATTTTTCTCCGTGCACTAATATATATTTTTTTAAATACAAAATTAAATCGAAAAAGAAATGAACTGAGAGAAAGGAAGCCAGGAGAGCCAAAAAGGTATGAAATTAAAAGTTAAAGGAGGGACTGGCATTGATAGAGGGCAAAGGATAGGTAAAGGAGGTAAAGGAGGTAAAGGAGGTAAAGGAGGTAAAGGACAAGGTTGTCGGAATCGCGATAAATTGATCAAGACTACATTTCAATTACATTATAAATGACGTCTGTTACAGCCAATCGCCTAAAGCCTGGTACTTCGATGTTTCGTCGTGTAGTCGAACCGAATCGAATCGAATCGAATCTACCCACGAGCAGAGCATGGCACTCGCAAATTACTAAAACGTCCGCTATCAGTCGACAGTGACACGCAGCACAAACTCGTTTACAGGTGTCTACATATGTAGATAGTACTATACAAACAAACCTGGAAGGTCCACGTGTCACGATTCTTTATCGACACTTGTATTGGCTCATCTGATTATGAGCAAAACAACCTTGAGCCCTTGAATACATTCAATGATAATAATAGATTAATATAATCTTCAGCATCAATTATTAGCATCTCCAATCTATTGCGGTTCATTCATTTTAGCACGCATTTTAGTTTTAACATTTTCATTTTACAAACAAGCTGGCCATTCAAACTTAAACAAAAAATTTCAAGGATATTTCACGGTGATCCTGGTAAAAAAAAACTACACTTTTTTCGATTGGCTATTCAGCATTGAAAAGGGAAATAAATTCTATGATAATAAAACATTAATGTAGGCACCATATTCCTAATATTTCAAGACGAAGTATATTGCATTATCAACAAAATAGTAGAATTTTCAATTTAAAAAAATGAACTTTCTACCAGAGATTTATTAAAAAAAAAAAAAAAGAAAAACAAGAACTTTAAGAAGAGTTGAATTTGCAGCCAAGAAAGATTTTGCAATGAATACAGAAAAAATTTCATTGAAAATGTTAAATTTTCAAACCAAAAAGACGAGCTTTCGGTGAATTTTCCTTCAGATAATTGAAATTTCAAGCACAAGATGAATTTTCAACCAAGAAGAATAAATTCTACTTAAAAAACGAATTATCAACGAAATACATAGATTTTTAATCGAATTGTTTAATTTTCAGCCAAGAAGATTAAATTTCTAACAAAAAGCTTAATTTGCAAGAAGTTAGATAAATATTGAAATAATTGCAGTTTGTAACTAAAAAATAATCCGTCATATCAGATCACAAAAATGAAATAGTTGAATTAATTTTCAATAAAAAAAAATAACAAACTATTTTTCTACAAAACAGTGAAATTTTCAGGTAAAATATAAAATTTCTAGAGAAAAGTTTGTTTTCAACCAAGCAGTAAAAATTTTAACCACATATTTAAATTTTCAGTAAAAAAAAATTAATTATTTTCAACAACAACAAAATAATTTTCGACAAAGTAGTTTTATTTTTAACCAACGAGATGAATTTTCAACTACAATTATGAACTTTTAACTAAAATGAAGGATCTTCAAGCAAAAAAATAAATGTTAAAAAAAGTAGTTCAAATGTAAACCGAGAAGTGGAACGTTCCACGCAAAAGTATTCATTTTCAACAAAAAAGATTTTATTTTAAATAAAAAACAGTTAAAGTTAACCACAAGTTATTTTCAATTAAAAAGTTCCATTTTGAACCCAAAAAATTGATTTTTTTAGCCAAAAAATCCGAATTCTCAACAAAATACATACAGTTTTAACCGAATAGTTTTAATCTTCAAAAAAGAAGATTAATTTTCTACCAAAAAAGATGAACTTGCAAGAAAAAAGTTTATTTTCAACCAAATAGTAAAATTCTTACCCAGAAAAAATTTATTCTGAACCAAAAATATAGCATTAGACTTTGCAAATAAAAATAATTAACTTTCAACCAAAAACCTTTAACTTAAAAAAAGCCTTTGAGCAAAAAATTTGTTTTAACAAAATAGTTGAATTTTTCAACAAAGTATTAAAATTTCAACAAAATAATACAATTTATAACACGAAAAGATTAACTTTGAAGAAAAAATATAATAGTAGACTTTTCATACAAAAAAAACTGAATTTTAAAACAAACAAGATTAATTCTCAACCAAAAAAGATTTTTTAACAAAATAATTAAATGTTCAACCAATCTTTCTTTCGATTAAAAAAAGATTAATTTTCAACCAAAAAAGATAAATTTTTAACAAAATAGTCCAAATTTCCATTAAATAATTAAAATTTTTGACCAAACAGTAGAATTTTTAACCAAGAGAGATGAATTTTCGTTCCAAAAAGCCGAATGCTTAAAAAAACGGTTACATTTGAGATGAAATGGGTGCATTTTGAAACAAAAATATAATAGTAGCAGACTTTTTAATTAAAAAGAAGTAATTTTTAAATTAAAAATACTTTGATTTTCTCATCGGGCTCTATTAATTCAGTTCTTATTTAACCGAAAAAATTAGAAAAACGGGAATTTTCTTGTAAAAAAAAGAAAAAGGAGAATTTAAAAAAAAGGGGGAATTTTTTTTAAACGGGGAAAGAGAGACCCAGGTTCTAAAATATAGATTTTGGATTTTCGATTAGAAATAATTTTTAAATTGCTAACTCTAAGCACAATTTCAAACGCATTTTGTTCGAAGAGCGAGACGATATTTATTGCAAAATAAAAAATAAATATGAAAAATTCCCGGCTTTGTCTTATCATCTCCGATAAGCAGATGCCAGAATAAGATTTGAATTTAATCTTATCAAAATTCGTAAAGATTATCGTTTTTTTTATCATACAAATTGAAATCATGCAAAAAATATTCAGGAATCACTAAATAAGACGACAGTCATCTTTAAAAGTTTGAACTGAAAATAGAAAAATTGAGAATTAAAGATGACTTAATAGAACAAACAGAAAAGTCGGCTACATAAATAACTTACGAAGTGACTCGAGTTAAAAATCGAAATCCACTCATGTTATTTTGTCATCTTCAATATTTGACATGTAAGTCATGCAGTGATGGGTAAGTTTTTTTTTAGTTTACAATTACTTGATAAATAAAATAGCAAGTTACCTAAAAAGTTAATTTTTTCACTTCCTCAATTTTATAATTTAAACATTAATATAACTAAGGTGATAATTCATAGAATCTTAATATAAAAATAAATAGGAAGAAATGTTTGCTTGAAAACTAAACTATTTCCTTAAAAATTTATATATTATTTGGTTGAAAATTAACTTTGTTACTGAAAATATAACTATACGTTTTGATTTTTTTTAAAGAAAAGTAATCTCATTAGTTTAAACTTCATCTTTTTGGTTAAAAATTAATTTCTTTGGTTGAAAATTTACCTTTTTTAGTTGGCAATTAATGTATTTTTTTTTTAATTTTTCATGTTTAGTAAATTTCTTTACTCAATTTTTGCTTTAAAATTTATCTTTTTTATTTGAAAATTCATTCATTATTTAAAAACACGTCTTTTTGGCTTCAAAATTAGACAATTCAGTGGATTTTTTTCTTTCTTGATTCAAGATTCGGCTTGTTCGTTTTTTAAAATTTATTTGTGTTTTTAAAAAATATCGTTTTTTGTTGTTGTTGAAAATTGAACTATTTTGGTAGAAAATTAAATTGCTTTGGTTGCGAAAATCTTGGTTAAAATCAACTGTTTGACTTCAACTTTAACTTTTTTTTGGTCGAAATAATATCAACTATGGTCGAAAGTTCAACTAGTTGGTTGAAAAATAGCCAACATTTTTGTTGAAAAGGATTGCTCTTTGTTAGAAAATTTACCCCTTTGGGTAAAAAAAAAATCTGTAGAGGGTTAGGTATTTTTTGCAAATTTATTTGTTAAAAATTGAGTGGTTTGGTCAAAGATTCAAATTTTGAGTTGAAACTTAATCTTATTGATACAAAATTAAACAATTTTCTTTCAAATTAGTTTTTTTTCTTGTAGTATAAAATTCAACTATCAGGTTGAAAATTAACTTCTTTGTTGTAAATTTAACTTTTTTGTTGAAAAGTTGTCTTTTCTGTTTAAAAATGGTAGAAACTTCAAATATTTGGTTGAAAAGTAACTTTTTTTTATTGAAAATTGATATTGTTGGTATGAAAATTCAACGCTTTTGTTCAAAAGGATTCTTTTTCGTTTGAAAATTAATTTCTTCCTGTAACAAACTTTAGAATTTTATTCCAAGCATAATTATATTGTTGTTCACTTTTTTATTTGCTTTAAACAATGCCTATTTCTTTTTAATTTTACCTTTTATGAATTATCATCTTAGTTATTTTAATTTTTTAAACTATAAAATTAATGAAGTGAAAAAAGTAAATTTTTAGTTAAATTGAACTTACTTTATCTAGTAACTATAACTAATTACTAAAAAAAAAGTATAATTTAACCAACACTGATCGAATCCAAATAATATTCACAATATTAGTGTTGCGATTAATGCGACGTGGAACCTAAATTAGGATTTTTGCTATCCCCTTTTCAAAAGGTCAATTTCATGGTGAACTCATTTGAATTGACGCAAGAACTCGGAAGCAACTAATTAGCGACAACCTATGGAAATTTGCCTTGCCTAACAACTTCTTTATTAAAGTTCAATGAGAGGATAAACTGGAAGAAAATGATATTAGAATTTTAAAACGATTGCGAATCCTAAAAATTCAGCTCTTATATAATTATAAGAGAGATTCAAGAAACGATAAGAGATTATATAATCTCCGAGGCTTGCTGGTAACATCTGGAATGCTATTAAGAGTTCGATAGACGTGGATAATCGTTTCTCTCCGCGTTTCCTTTTTACCTCAGCATCGCTTTCTTCCACGCTGTCGATTTTCAGGGGATGTGAAAGCAGCTCAGTGAATCTTATAAAAGCAAAGGTGTATTCAGAGGGGGGGGGGGGCGATTGTTTACTAGAGGCCTTTTAATTACACAGTGCCACAAAAAAAGTAAGAGCAGGATGTCCGAAGGATAAGACCAGTCAATTTTTATATATTTAGGGTCGCTGATTCCGAACACAAAGTCGGAATGCCGAAATTAGCTCTTGTATCATTCCTTAACTCAAAAAACACTTTTTTCGTACAATTTCATAACCCCACAAAAAAATGAGTTCTGACGAACCAGGCCAGTAAATTCTTAAAGTTTGGGTCGCTGAATCCAAATCCGAAGTCGTGATTCCAAAGTTAGCTCTTGTTTCTTTATAACCGCAAGAAATGTACGAAAAAAGTGTTTCTTGATGTTAAGAAGAAACCAAAATATAATTTCCGCATTACGACTTTGAATTCGGATTGAGCGACCCAAAACGGTTGAATTGAACCAAAAAAGAAGGAACTTGAAAAAAATACTTGAATTTTCAGCAAAGAAAGATTTTGCAGCCAATAAAGAAAAAAATGTATTTACAATGTAAGATATTCAAGTCATAAATTAATCATTTTTAACCAAGAAGATTCACTTTATATTATAAAAAGCTCAACAAAATAATATAAATTTTAATCAAATATTTAAATTTTCTTCTGAATAGGTGAATTTTCAACAAAACACATAAATTTCTAACCAAATAGTTCAATTTTGAACCAAAAAAGATGAATTTTTCACAACAAATTAAATAGTTTTTATTTCCACAAAAAAATAAGAATTTTTAAGAAAATAAAAAAATTTCAACAAAAGAGTTGCATTAAAAGAAAAAGAATTAAAATTTGAACAAAATATTTGAATTTTTAACTTACAAAGATAAATTCTTAACAAAACACGAATTTTCAAGTAAAAAAGTTCAATTTTCAGTAAAAAATGTTTACAAAATACAAAATGAACGTTAAACAAAGTGGGTCAACTTTTAACCAAAAAGACCAACTTTCAACCCAGAAGTAAAATTGCTTAACCAAATAGACGAGTTTTCAACAAATAAGGATTTTTCAGTTGAGAAGAAAAAAAAGTCATCAAAATTGTTGAACTTTCAAGCCAAAAAACGATTTTTTTGTAAAAAAAAAGGGGGGAAATTTTAACTAACAACATTAGTATTCCACCAAAAAAAACGTAAATAATAATTTTCAACTGAAGAGATGGACCTTCAAACAAAAAATAAATCAATTTTTAACAATGTGGTTCTACTTTTACACAAACAGTTAAATTATTAATTTAAAAAGAAATAATTTTCAGCCAAAAATGCAATGGATACATTTTTAGGTAAAAAAATTATTTTTTTGAACAGAAAAATCAAGTTTATAATAAATTATTTAAACTTTCGATCAGCGTGAAGAATTTTCAACAAAAATAATGAATCTTCATCTACATTATATCTATAGTATAATGTAATGTAAGATATTTCAAACAAAAAGGATTAATTTTTTATGAAATTGTTGAATTTACGATAAATTAATAAAATTTTAAGTTAAAAGTATAATCTTCAGCAGAGGGAGCAACTGAAAAAAGAAATAAAAATACAAGGAAAACAAATGACTAAGAAATATATTTCACGGAATAAATAAATTTCAACTTTATTATTTTGGCAATTATTTAAACGAAATGTCTACTATAGAAATTCTTTGAATTTTGCAAGACTTTTTTCCAAAATCCCTGACTTTCCCCAACCAATAAAATGCCCAATTTTAATCATTAAAAGTTAATTACATGCAGAATTGAACATCCTTTCAATGCTTTCAATATATTGGAAGCAAAAATGTTATTACATTTGAACAATTATAATGAAATTTTTTGTTAACGATTAAAAAAAATCGGGAATCAGTGAGAAACTTTGAAATATTTTCGATTCCAGCTTCGCGTTTTTTTACCGCAATGATATGAACAATTTATTGTTAAAAAGGTTCATTGTTTTACTTTAAAACAAACTAATAAATTAAGAATAAAATAAAAACTACCAAAAAACGGTTCAGCAGTCATTTTTCGTACATCAAAGAACAAGTTTAAAAATAAAATCCTATTATTTCTTAAAAGGACTATTCCAGGTTTTCCAGGACGTTAGAAACCCTAGATAATTGCACAATTTCCGGTGACATATCTGCCTACAAATGTAATTTATCAAAGTTTGCAGGCAAAAATAAATGCACCGTTATTTCACGGTTTTTCCCGGAACTCGAAAAAGTTCCTTCTTTCTCGGTCCAGTGGTTACCTATACCTACCTAGAAATTCCTCCTCGTCATTTCCTGATTTTCCGCGGGACCGCGACTGACACTTCACTTCATTCTTATTTTATTGACAGGTGGGAGTTAATTAAAAATGTTGTTCGAGTCAATTAAACATGATTGCGTGAGTGACATTGACCTCGATTTGAATGGAGAGTAAGTAGGGAATCGATCGTGTTCTCGGCCTCTCTCTCTCTCTCTCTCTGTCCTATTCTATTGGGGACTTCCGGTTTTCAGACTCACCTGACGTAGACTCGACAGGTGGAGTTGTTGACTCTGTTGTCACTTGCCAGTCTTCTTCTGTCTTCACAAAAATCCTTGAGGGCGGTGACTCCCAGCACGAAAAGGACGGGGAACATCGCGATCTCTTTTCCAAATGCGTTGATTGCAGGAAACCAATTTAGAAAAACTATAAAGATGAAGTACAAGTTCGCGACCCGGTGAAATTGCTCCAGCAGATTGCGGGGCAGGAAGCTCAAAGTCGTGTACTTTGTTGTGCGTACCCTGAAATTAATAACAAACAAAATGCCTTTTGGTGATTTTTCACAAGAGTATGAAAATAACATTATTGAGTTGAGTTTTCAATCTAAAAAGTCAAATTTTTTAAAGGAAAAATCCTACTTTTAAACTCGAAATTATGAGTTTTCAAAACAGTTCATTTTTAACGAAAGAAGATGAATTTTTAACAAAACTGTTGCAATTACAACCAAACAGTTTAACTTTTAAGCAAGACAGACGAATTCTTAACAAAAAGTTGAATTTTCAATCTACAGAGAAGAATTTTCAAGCCAAAAAGACGAGTTTCCTATAAAACAGAATTTTAAACCCCAAAATATGAATTATCAACAAAAAAGTTAGCATTTAACACAAATAGTTAAAGCTCATATCAAAGTTTTAATTTTTCAAGCTAAAAACACGACTTTTCGACAACAAAAATTAAATTTCAATATATCAAGAATATTAATTTTCAGCAAACAATTTAATTTTCAACGAAGAAATATGCATTTTTAACCAAATAGTTGAATTTTCAACCAAACAGTCGCAATTACAATCAAATAGTTGAACTTTTAAGCAAGTTAGACGAATGTTTAAAAACAAGGTGACTTTTAGAACCTGTGAATTTATAAGTCAAAAAGACGAATTTTCAACCCTACTATATAAATTTTCAACAAAAAAGTTAATTTTCGACAAAAAGGCTGATTTTCAACCAAATAATTCAAATTTCTATATATATAATGATTTTTTAAACCAAAAAGTCGACTTTTGTACAAAAAAGTAGTAGAACTTTTGAACAAGTTAGACGAATTTTTAACAAAGAAGATAAATTTTAGAACCTACAAAGATGAATTTTCAATAAAAAAAAGATGAATTTTCAACCCTACAACATGAACTTTCAACAAAAAAGGTAATTTTTAACAAAAATGCCAATTTTCAACAAAATAATTCAAATTTCTATCAAATAGTTGGATTTCCAACCAAATAGTTAAATTCTTGAACAAATAGTTGAATTTTCTATCAATTGTGGAAATTTCAAGCCAAAAAGACGAATTTTCTACAAAATAGTTAAATATTAAACCAAAATAGATAGATTTTCAAACAAAAAGTTGAATTTTTAACCAAAACAGATGAATTTTCTACAAAATAGTTCAATATTAAACCAAAATAGATTAAGTTTCAACCAAAAAGTTGCATTTTAAACTAAAACAGATGAATTTTCTACAAAATAGTTAAATATTAAACCAAAATAGATTAATTTTCAACCAAAAAGTTGCATTTTTAACCGAAACAGATGAATTTTCTACAAAATAGTTAAATATTAAACCAAAATAGATAGATTTTCAAACAAAAAGTTGAATTTTTAACCAAAA
>JAWWLR010000054.1:91416442-91428031 GCA_035041075.1 Acraspis erinacei | reverse complement strand
AATAAATGTGAGAAAATTTTAACTAATATTTTTTTCTGCAAGCTTTTACAGTTTGCAACTTAATGAGCGTCAAAGATCTTGTGCACCGTCTCGCCCCACCTTTCCCTATAATCAAAACTTTGACCCAAAAACAGTTGGATTTTCTTATTGGCTTCTATTAATTCAGTTCGTATTTAAGGAAAAAAAGAGGAAAAAAAGGAGGTCAAAGAGCGCGAAGTTTAATATTGAACAGCACTTCCATATAATAGATTACTATAGATTTCATATACAGATTAACTGAACTTTCTTTTTTTAAGAGTGACTTGCAAAAGCTAAACTCAAATACTAAAATAGACACGAATGATTACTTCAGTCGAAACATTAAAAAATAAATCAATCATTGTTGGAAACATTTTTATTTTGTTTTTGAATGCCAATTTGTAAAAGCGATTCCTTTTCCTGGCGAAAAGTTACAAAATCAAAAAACAGGAAGTACGAAACTCTGGTAAGACGTTTGAATTTTCTTATGTTCGAAGAATTACGTGAAAATGAGGTTTCTTACAGTTTCTTATCAGATACGCTTTACACTTGAAGTGGTCGGGACGCTCCAGTGAAGTCACTTTCTAACATCAATTTATGTTTGAACTGGACAAAACGTAACTCTTCGCTTTTACAAATGACTCGTATCGAAATATGTAATGTTTACTTATTGAGTTCTTTTGCAATATAGGAAACTATTTATGCCACATGACGAAACACAAAAGACTGTTAAGTAGAGAAATAGGCATTCAGCACGAATACTTCAAGTAAAAATCACACTATCTATGTCATTATGTTGAAGACAATAGCAAACAGTCAATGCGAAGAAAAAAAGAAAAAGATATAAAGAAGAGAGATAAACATTTTACTGAGAGAAGACGATATCAACTAATCGTGAAAAGAATTTGATAAAATTGAGTGAAAAAGAAAATTAGAAGTAAATACAATTTATTTCTGGGTCAAATTTCAAAAGAAGTTTCTAAATTAATTTTGAATGTTCCTCTTTCCCAGTTTATAGTTCCCTGTTTTGCAGAATAAAAAAAAATAATTTTCTAGACACCTTTTTTAAAGTGAAAAAATGGTAATTTTTACAAAACATAATAAAAAATTGACATCTAGTGGAAATAAAAAAGTATCACCATATGCTGAATTTCTCAAACACCCACAAACTTTTATTTTATTGTCAAGAAACCGTTTTTTGTTGTTATTTTTAATTTGATCACGGTGAAAAAATTAGGAAGCTGGTGTCGAAACTATTTCGAAGTTTCTCATCTTTTGCCATATATTTCTTTAACAACAATTCAATTACATTTTTTTAAATCCATTAAATTCTTTGCTGTTGATATAATGAAATTCAGAACAATTATGTGTGTAATGAGTTTTTTATTAGAATTCGTTAAAATTTATCTGAGTTATCGAATTTTAGGCTAATTTAGCAATTGGATTCTCAACGGCAGCGAAAACTGATATGAAATTTTTGCTCATTGTTCGATAAAGCAGTAATAAATTCCGAAAATAAAAAAATATGAAATCATATAAAAAAACGCTTCAAATTAAAAAAAAATAATTTGAACATACAAAAAATTTTCAACCAAATAATGATTTTTCAATCTATAGGGAAAATTTTTTAACAAAACAGTTAAGGTTTCGGCAAAAAAGAATGACTTTTTAATAAAATACTTGAACTTTCAACCAAATAGTCGAATTTTTAACACGAAGAATTAAACTTTCAAAACAGAGATGAATTCTTAACGAAAAATATAATAGATGATATATCATACAGAATGGAGAAATCTCAACAAAATAATTAAATTTTCAACCAGAGTTAAATTTTCAACAAAATAATTCAATTTTCAATAAAATAGTCAATTTTTAAAACCAAATAGTTAATTTACAACCCACTAAAATAAATTCTTAAACTTAACGACGAATTTACAACCAGCAAAACTAATTTTCTACCAAAAAATACCATATTTTTTAATAAAATACTTGAGTTTCTAAATAAATAGTTGAATTTACGAATAAAAAAGATAAATTTTAACTAAAAGAATAAATTTTTAACAATTTTAATTTTTTTTAAACAGTTAAATTTTCCATTCGAGATAAATTTACAACAAAAAAGTTTATTTTCAACAAAAAATTGAGATTTGACCCAAAAGGCTTGACTTTTTAAGAAAATACTGGAATTTTCTACTTAGAATTATGAATTTTCAACGAAATAGTCGAATACTGAAACAAGAAATATTAAACTTCAACAACAAATAGTCGAATTTTCAAGAAGAAGATCAATCCATAACGAAAAATATGATAATTGATATTTCATAAAAAAAAATAAACCTCAACAAACTAATTAAATTTTCAACAAAATAATGAAAACTTTCACAAAATAGTTTATATTTTTAACCAAATAGTTGAATTTCCAACCCACGAAAATATATTCTCAAATAAAACGATGAATTTTTAACCAAGAAAATTAATTTTCTACGAAAAAATACCATCTTTTAAACGAAATATATGAATTTTTAAATAAAAAGTTACATTTTTAAATAAAAAAGATAAATTTTGAAACAGAAAATTTCATTTTTG
Source organism: Acraspis erinacei (assembly GCA_035041075.1). Classification (NCBI taxonomy): domain Eukaryota; kingdom Metazoa; phylum Arthropoda; class Insecta; order Hymenoptera; family Cynipidae; genus Acraspis; species Acraspis erinacei. Next base: position 91,425,427 of record JAWWLR010000054.1, on the reverse strand, counting down.
ACAAAAAGGATGACTTTTGAACAAAAGACATGGATTTTCAAATAAAAATTTCACTAAAAAAAATTTAACAAGATAGTTCCATTTTCAACCAAATATTGGTATTTCCTACAAAAAAAATTAATTTTCAAACAAACAATATAATTCTAAAGCAAAAAGATATTAAACTTCAACCAAAAATAGCCGAATTTTTAACACTAAAAATTAAATTTTCAACAAAAAAGTGATTTCTAAATGAAAAATATAATACTTGATATTTCATACAAAAAAATTTATCTCGACAAAATAATTAAGTTTTCAACAAAACAGTTAAGTTTTCGACCAAAAAGGTTCGACTTTTTAACAAAATATTTTTTTATTTTCAACAAAATAGTTTCATTTTTAAGTAAATACTGGAATTTTCTACCCAAAGAATGATGAATTTTCAACCAAATAGTAGAATTTCGAATCAAAAATATTTAACTTCAACAAGAATGTGAATTCTTAACGAAAAATATAATACTTGATATTTCATACAAAAAATGAATATATATCAACATAATTGTTTTTAACAAAATACATGAATTTTTTTAATAAATAGTTGAATTTTCAAATAAAATAGACTAATTTTCTCTAAACAAAAATTTCCAATAAAATAATTAAATTTTCACATAAAGAGATGGATTTTCAACAAAATTTTATTTTCAACCAAACAGTTGCAGTTTAAAAAAGATCAATTTTCCATTATAAGTGGAAAAATAACATTTTCAGGTAAAACAATAATTTTTAAATTTTTAAAACGGATTTTCAAAAAAATAGTTATACTTTTAACAAATATATGAACATTCAAACAAAAGAAAATTAATTTTTTAACAATGTAGTTCAACTTTTACACAAGTAGTTCAATTTTAAATTTAAAAAATCAATATTTAGCCAAGAAATGGAATTTTTAGTTACAAAACTTAATTATTTAACAAACAAACAAATTAGTTTTTAACTAAAAGGATGAACTTCAATAAAAAAGCAACCCCTACAGCAATTCAGTGCAAATAGTGCTGGATAACTCAGCCAAATTTTAACCAATTCTAATCAATAGAAACACTTTTAATATATTAATAGCACAAGGGCATCAGATTTTTTTTTGTGCCATTAAATTGTTGTCAAAGATGAAGAAAAAAAATCGGGAATAAATGAGAAACTTTGAAATATTTTCTATTTTAGCTTCGCCAATCTCCACCGTGATAAGATAAACAATCTATTGCTAAAAATGTGTGTTTTTCTATTTTCAAATACAACAACAAATTATAAATCAGATAAAAAATGGCAGTTATGAATTATTACATACATGAATCTACAGTCATTTCCAAGACGCTAGACGCCCTGAATAATACAAAAACAACATTTAAATCACTGATCGACTTTACACCAACGAAACTTTCGCCTCGCAAAAAGCGTGAAAGAAGGGTTGCCAACTTATAAAATGCATCAATTTCATCAAAGCAGATTCGGAATTTTTTTTTTAATTTCAATAATTTAATAATGTTATAAAAGTGTTTCTTGTGTAGAAAAACTCGTTGGGTCTTGCCAGTTAAAAAGTGAAATCCGATTGATTACTAGTGACAGGAGCTGGAGTAGATGAATTTTATAAGTTGGCAACTCATCTTTCACGCTATTACCGAGGCTGGCGTCTGGCGAAAGCTTTCGCTCTCCGCAACATTTCCAGGCGCGTGCCGCTTTTGTCGGTGTAAAGACGACCATTGAAAATGAGCTATCGAGTTCAAGATCAATAATTGTAGAGAATTTCTATCACCGAGAAATAAAAGCAGTTTTCATAACTTTTTCGCAAAGTCATTTAACTTTTCAACCCGGTTCAAAAGTTTTATTAAAGCATTCCAACAGTTCTGAAGAAGAAATTTAATCGATATTCTCTAGGAAAACATGTCTCCAAACAATTACATATCTGTTCATTTTTAGAGTTTTTTTTTCATATGCTTTGGACAATTGGATCATAATTAAAATTAAATTGCCGAGAACGAACGATATCGCGCACCTCAAGCCAAACAGACGATTAATATCGTCGCGTGATAATTTTCTAGCCTTTTATGTTAGTGACGTAATGATTGATACATTACTTTTATTCTCTGCTTTTAAAATCGCCTGATCTTAGAAATATAGAATATTTTATAAACGTGATAAAACAATTTTAGATTAAGAAATTTCCAATTTATTTAGTCATTTCAATAAAAATATAAGTAACGAAATATCAACAAAACAATTGATTATTTTATTGAAAAGTTGAATTTTCAACCGAAAAATATGAAATTCCTACCAGAGAAGATGAATTAATTTGCCTTTCTTTTTCTCAATTAATATTTAAACTTAATTTTAAATTGAATTGAAATTTTTAATTTTTTTTACCAAAAATAAGATTCAACTAAAGCTGCAGACGTTAGATTTCCAGTAAAAAAAATTAATATTCAGCAGAATTGTCGAATTCATTCATTTTCACCTAAAGTTATGAATTTTCGAATTTAAAAGCCGAATTTTCGGTAAAGTAGTTGAATTTTCAACCCGAAAATATGAGTTTTCAACCAAAAAGTTAACTTTTAATAAAAAAAGCTAAACAGCCACACAAAAAAATGGATTATATAAATAGATATCCACCTAAAAATATTTTTTCTTTAAATAAATTTAAAAAAAAACAGAATATGACCAAAAAGAGACGATTGTTCAACAAACTAATTGAATTTTCAAACAAAGAACATCAGTTTCCAAACAGCTTCATTTTAATTTTAAAAAAAGTGAAATTTCAGCAAAAACAAATTTCCTTGACCAAGAATTTCAGATTCTAATTATCAAATTTCAAATTTATTTATTTATTTCAATCAAAATTTATTACTTTTACACCACAAATAATGAATCTTAAATACACATGGACGACTTTATAAAAAAACAGGTGAATTTTTGAACAAAACATATGTCTTTTTAACAAAATAATAGTTCAATTTTCAACAAAATAGTTAAATTTTTAAGGCAAAAAATATAGAATTTCAGCAAATAATGTAATCGGAGGTAATGAAAGCAAAAAATATTTTCATTTGGAATAAAAAAGTTGCATTTTTAGTTTTAAAATATGTAATTTCTACTGAAACATATGAGATAAAAAAAAATTAATAAAAATGGTTGAATTTTGAAACAAACTAAAAATATTTAAAATAAAACGAATTAACAAAAAATAGACAACTTTTCAACAAATATATTAAATTTGTAACAAATTGATTAGATTAACAACAGATTAGATTAATTTTTAACCATAATGTTGAATTTTCAACCAGATTATCAAATTTTCAAGATAAAGACGATTTTTTTAGGAGAAATTTAAATTTTAAACCCAAAAGTTGAAATTTTAACCTAAAAAAATGAATTCTCAACGGATAATGTATAATAGCTGATATTTTAACCCAAAACGATTACATTTTCAACACAAGAAATGAATTTCAAAACGAAAAAGACGAATTTTCAATGAATAAAGATAATTTTCCAACCAAAAAATCGAATCTTTAATGAATAAAGATTTTTCTTTCGCAGTTCAATTTTTCAATCAAAAAATATGAATTTTGAACAAAACAGTAGCATTTTCAACCAATAGATGAAATTGTAAACAAATCATTTTTTTTTAATTTAGAAAATGATTGTTTTTATATATTTGAAGTATCATCAAATCGATTATCAAACTTAAGTAAGCGGAAAAAATCCCAGACAAAAATTGCAAAAGGTTTTTCTTCTAATGGAAAAACTAAACATTTAATAATAAATTATGATTTAATTCTTTTAATTAGAGTAAACTGAGATAATCTGACAAATTTGCAACTGTAGATAAAGTAGAAATCCCTTTTCTACATTGACCAGAACTATTAAAATAATGAAAATTTGAATTTTTCAGCGAACATAATTAAAGTCCCGGGTTTTTAATTAAATTCCCGGTCATTTCCAGGGTTTTCCCGGTCAAGTCGCCACCCTGAATTCAAATAAAAGATGTTAAGTTCTTTATCCTTGATAATTTTTTAAAGAGCCTAGCATAAAAATTCTCTGACTTTAGCAAGATTTTTGATTTTTAATCCCTGAATTTTTCCTGTTATAAAGATCCGTTTTTAAAAATGAAACAACACATGATTTATAGTGAAAATCGCGCATGAGAGCATAGAAGGGTACAAAAAAGCATCCCCGGATATCATAGGTTCTCTGGAAGCAAACGGCTAACATATCGCGTGAATTCAAGAAACCGGTTGAACCTCTTTATACCGGCCTTCGAGTACTAGTGACTAGTCAACGACGTGTCTTCAGTCTTTGCTTTTTATTTCCCCCTTTGAGAAAACTTACGGTAACTGCATTTATCATCAGATCTCTAGAGTCTAGAGTCATCAAAGGATATAATTCATTCCATTATTTAAAATTTATACAAATAATCCACCTCTAATTAATAATAATCGACAAACAATTGGCTTCTCTGTACAAAGTTACTACATCTGTAGGCTCAAGAAAAATGTTAACAAGATGCAAATTAAATTAATATAGTTCCCGGGAAATAAAGAGCAGCACTCTTACGTACACCTTAAACATTTATACAGAATGTCCAGAGTTACTAAAAAAAAATCCAGGAGTTTTCCAGGACAAAGAAATTATTTTTTCCAGGTAGATCTTTTTTACAATAGAAAAATACTTTTCACGAAACATAATAGAAATTTTAGGTTTATGGCCAAGAAACCGTTTTTTTGGTGATTGTTTATTTCATAACGGTGATAAATCACGATGCTACAATAGAAAATATTTTAAAATTTCATATTTTTTTCAACTTTAACAACAATTTTATGAATTTTTTCAAAATCAATCATTTTAAGCTAATTTAAGTTCAATTGTTAATAGAATTATTAGAGTTTCAACAAAATCGTTCAATTTTTAACCAATTGATCGAATTTTAAACAAAAAAGATTAAACTTCAATCAAAAACAGTTGAGTTTTTAACAAGAAGTTTAATTTTCAAGAAAAGGATGAATTCTCATAAAAAAAATTAAATAGTGGATATTTGAATAATAAGCAAAAATTCAAGAATATTGTAAATTGTCCAAAAAAAGTTGAATTTACACACAACGAAGATTAAATTTTCAAAACATAGTTGAATTTTCAACAAAATAGTTAAATTTTTAACCAAATAGTTGAATTTTTAACATACAAATATAAATTTTTAACCAAAACGACGAATTTTCAACTAAGAAGATTATTTTTCTGCCCAAAAAGACAAATTATCAACAAAATAATTTAGTTTTCAACAAAAAAAGGTATATTTTGAATTAAAATTATGAATCCTCAACCAAATAAAAAATTTGTTTAACAAAGTAGTTCCACTTTTAAACCAGAAGTTAAATTTTCTTATCCAAAATACGAATTTTTAATAAATAAGGATTTTTCAGTATAGAAAGAAAAAAATGTAACGCAAATTGTTGAATTTTCAAGCCAAAAGACAAATTTTCAACGAAAAATGGAATAGTTACATTTTCCGTTTGAAAAATTAATTTATTAACAAAAAAATGTGTTTTCAACAGAGAAGTTAAACTTCCAACGAATGACATAAATTTTTAACTAAAATAATTAATTTTCACCTGGAATAGTTAAATTTTCATTTTACACAATTAATTTTCAACCCTAAAAAAACGTATTTGCAACCAAAAAAAGAATTATTTTTCAATAAAGTGTCTCAAGCTTCATCAAAGCCCAAGTAAAGAAACACCAACTAAAATAATTTAACTTTATACAAAAAAAATACGAATTTTTAAAAAAATAACTTTAAACATTGCAGAATTCTGTTAAAAATTGTACTATTTTGTTAAAAAATTTAATATTTGGTTAAAAATGTAACTGTTTTCTTGATCATTTGTCTATTTGGACATAAAATTCTTCCTTTTGGATTTGAAATTCACCTTTTTTGTTAAGAATTAAATTGTCTTCTAAAAAATTCAAATATTTCTTTAATAATTTAACTTTTTTCGGTTAAAGTTGAACATTCAACAATTCAGTTAAACATTCAATTACTCTGTTGTAAATTGATTTTTTTTCTTCAACCAATTCTAATCAATAAAAGCTCATTACACCCGGAATTGAAGTTACTTTCAAAAATTATTAATTAACATTTCTAATGAAATTGTTAAAGCTGCAAAAAATCGGGAATAAATGAGAATTTGAAAAATATTTTCGATTGCATCATCAAGATTTTTACCGTGATAAAATGAAAAATCTATTATCAAAAAGGTAGTTTATTTTCCTTCAGCAGAGAGCACCTTTAAAACCCTATTTTTTCTTTAAAGAAATAAAAGTTCCAGGAACATGGGCAAATTTCAAGGATTTTTCTGTTTTCAAGGATTTACGGGGCTTACTTAATAAAAAATGAAACCTACTTCAGACACATTTCGACAAATATAAATTTGCACATTTTAAAACGTTTATATTCCAAGTTGTATCTTCGACAATATCTTTAGAAATATTTGAAGAAACTTATCCCGGAGTTGTTGATATGACGTGTTTTAACACACAATAAAACAACTACTGTTATTTGAAAAAGAAAGTAATGAGGTTACCGTTACCAAAAAAATAGGAAGTAACGGTAACGTTCTAACAATCTAACGCGCTCCACGCTTTAACCTTGTCCCAAAAAGTAGAAAAATGATTTTTCATTTCTTCATTTGGTCCACCTTCCGAGACCTAAATTCTCGAAACGAATACTGAAATCTGAATCACCCTCGGAATTGAACCGTTATTCAAAATTAAAAAGCCAAGAAGTATTTTTGGAATGAGATTTCGAAAAACAATTAAATAGTGATCAATAGAGAATGGTGTTTGAGGAACTGATATGAGGCAAAGCAGGGTGTTCCGTATTCGGGTGCAATAACATTTCGTTCGAATCCAGCACCTGGTGTCGTTCACCTACATTTTTCTGGGCTTCCAACGCGTCCACGTGGCCCTCGGTTATCCTCACACGAGATGAAGAACACTCAGCTGGACCAGCTGCTTCACGAGCCCTTCACCTTCACATATTGCCGATTCAAAACTCTCCCTTTGAGGTTAGATACCACAATTTTCCTTTTCACTTTCCTCACTTTTTCTCCTCTTTTCCCGGCCCGACGGTGTGACAGCTGAGTTTGATTTTCACGAGGGAAGAAAGGAAAACGTCCTTCTTAATCAAGGCAACAATTTTCCCCGGAAACGATTCGAAGGACTAAAACACTCCCGCACATTTTTGTCTTTCAAAGAACAAGATACTCACGGCTAGACAACTTTTCTTTCGCGCATATGCTTGAGTTTAAACAATTTATAATCTCCGCTCGACAATATTTATACCTACATTGTCATGCTCTCGCGCCAAATCATCTTATGATGAGCGTGAGTCGCAGACTGACTGACCTGACGTTCACTTGCGTTCACTGACGTTTCTCGGCGTTTCTGATGAGAAATCTGAAATTAGAAGCAAATGAACCAGTCCGAAGGAGAGGGCATGTTTGCCTTGGCCAAGCTGCCACTTAAAACTAATTTCCCTAGATGATGTCGGTAAGGAAGAATTAGATTTTTTTCTTCAACCGGTTAAGATTTATGTTAGTAGGGTTAACAGCAGATTGCTAGAGGTATAGAATAAAATATTTTTCATTTGCGAATGAAAAATTAGTATTCAAAAACTGAGGAAATACTTAAATATAATTGGAATTTAGAATAATGTTTACATATTACTTTTGAATTTTCGTGCGTATTTACGCAGATGAGCGATCTACCCTCTACGGTAAGAGACCGGTACTTCAACTCGTGACGTTAGCTGCCAAGATGTCTGCAAATTGAGGGCCAAGCAATAGGGAATATTGTTGTCTTTAAATTTAAACAAATTGATCGAATTAGCTTTTTGCTGAAAATTAATTAAATTAAAAGTTAACTATTTTTTTGAAAATTCGTTTTTCTTTTATTTGAAAATTCATGTTTTTCCTTAAAAAATTCATCTCTTTGGTTAAAAACTCATTAATTTGGTTGGAAATTGAACTATTTTTATAGTATATATATATATATATATATATATATATATATTTGTTTTTGTTAAAAATTAACTTTTTTAAACTCGAAACTTAAGTAAAATATACTAAAACTTTCAGTTCAAAAATGTTTTTTTTTTATAATTGAAAATTCAATTTTTTGGTAGAAAATTATTCTTGTTTTAAAATACATATTATTTGTTAAAAATGATTTTTTTATTTGAAAATTTAACTACATGATTAAAAATACTCGTGTTTTGTTGAAAAATCGTATTTTTTGGTAGAATACATATTAATCTTTTTGTTTAAAAATTATTGAAAATGTAACGATTTTGTTGAAAATTGTTTTTTTTAATTAATTTTTTTTAGTAAAAAATTATTTTATTTTAGTTAAACATTTTCTTTTTGATAGAATATTGTTCCTTTTGTTTTTAAATTTATTTCTTTGGTTGAAAATTTAACTATTTTGTGAAAAATACGATTTTCATTTGTTAAAAATGATTTTTTTTACTGAAAATATAACTATTCTATTTTTGGTTAAAAATTCATCTTGTTAGTTGAAATTTTAAATATCTTGTTGAAAATTCGTTTTTTTTGTTACTTGAAAATTTTCCCTTTTTAGTTATAAATTGAACTAAGAGGTTGAAAATTCATAATTGTTGTTAGAATATTATTTTTCTTGTATAAAAATTGATTTATTTTTGTTATCTTGAAAAATCCTTTCTTCCTGTTGATTAAAAAAAAATTATTATTTTTGACTACAAGTATATACGGATATTATTTTTTACTTTTAAGAATCTATTTTGTTCGATAATAAAATTGATAATTTGCTTGCTATAATTTTATCATTTAATTGAATAGATTTCGGAAAATAAATATAATATCCAAGTATACTTATGGTGAAAAATAATTTGTTTCAGAGTTATTAAAAAAATAAAGTATCTTA